>WTXI01000099.1:0-123285 GCA_022376515.1 Lactifluus volemus | reverse complement strand
GAAGCAAAAAGTATTGTGGGGGCAGAATCATGATGTAGGTCTAGGACGGATCGAATAGATGACAATTCTGGGAGGTCAGCCCGAGGCCTCTCTACTACACACGCGGCCTTATATAATAAAGTGTAGACAAGAAGATCTGAGTACCGAGGTGGGGCAGGGGTAGCACAGGATGTATTGTGACAATGCAGAGAGGGAAGGGAACACGAGATCATTCTAATCTCACCATGGTTTACAACCCGCGCAGCTCCCGTTCTTGCGCCAGGAGGAGCGGTGCCTCCGGAAAGCGAGGGATTATCTGGCATTCGAAGGGAGCCGGGTATCTGTAAGTGAAGGCGTATCAGTGTGCCGCTCAGCAACAGGTCATCACAACGCCTACACTAGAAGTCCTTGCTCGACAATCCCATTAACATCCAATGGGAGAAACCGGCCCGATTCATCTTTCTTGCGCTCCATCTTACTTGCCCACAACATCGTCGCAATATCGATGAACGCCGAGTCGTTTGCTACGTAACGACCGAGGCATATCCTCCGGCCAAAACCGAAAGAAAAATGCCCTTCCTCTTTGGTGTCAGAAATATTGCCGTTGGCATCGAGATGTCGCCCCGGGTTGAACTGTGCGACATCCTCTCCATAGATCTCGGGGTCGCGGTTCATGAGCCATAGATTCGGGATGCAAATGGTGCCTTTCGGAATGAACATCCCTCTGTACCAATCATCCTCGGTGGACCGATGCGGCACGCCCAGTGGATCGAGCTGTCCCCAACGCAGTGTCTCTTTAACCATGGCACGAATATAGGGTAGGTGTGGGTAGTCTGAAAAGGTCGGCAGACGACTACGTCCCACAACCTTATCGAGTTCCGCTTGTGCCCGAGCCTGTGTTTCGGGTACGTGATCATTGCCAGCATCCACCATTGCATCAATAACGCGGTGGTGTCGGCACCAGCGACACTGAGAAGTCGAGTGTATTAAGGATTCAACCTTTTCAGCCCACAACCATGCGATAGAACTTACTACATAGTGCCCGCGAGCCATGAGCATTCTTTCGGAGATAGCTTATTTTCTCCGCATTACGAATCAATGTTGCGCTCAGACTTTCATCTAGACCACCCTTTGCCTGTGGGAAGCAAGTTGAATGAACGATTATGCATGAGTGGGGAGACATACAATGCTAGTCTTCACTGGCTCCATAAGGCTTTCGAACATTTCCGAGTCCTTCTTGTGACAGGTTTCAGCGTATCGCTTCCACCTCGCCAACCTCGTTTGCATCAGTCTGATATCAAGGTGGTTGCAATACGTCGATGCGGTGATACTTACTTGCTGGGAATATATTGCATCCAGTGGAAAACCTCGACCAAATGAGCTCCTGGACAAGCGGCGCGAGCAAGTCGATCGCCGAATTCATTGATTGAGTCAACGATATGACTCTTCTCCGATGTGATTGTGGGGTGGCCATAGACAACAGATAGAACCATTGATGCAGCCGATCGACGAACATTCTGTTCCCATCGAGCCGGTTTAGTGAGCGAGTCAGCGGCAAGAACGACAGCCTCCGTCATTTGTGTCTCATAAAACCGTTTAACAGAGTCCTTGGAAAACCACTCATTCGCAGCCTTGCGCATCTGACGCCAGCTTATTTTATGTCACTTCTGCGTTGATTCGGAAAGTGCGAGCCACTTACAGAAGACCATAACGGGAGAACGGAAAGAGGAGACCACCACACATGATCTCGGATGCAACAATAAGAGGAGGCCTGTCTGAATATTTTGCTGCGCGTCGATCGAGCAGGTCTGTAGCAACTTTATGAGAATTGAGGATGACCATTGGCTGGCCAGCCGCGTTGAGGTAAATAAGATCGCCTAGTCCGGTGGGTTTCAAACGTGTGGATAGCACTGAGAGAAGGGCTGACCATATTTCTTTTGCCATTCGGCATACTTGAGCCACTGGGGAGGTTTCAACTCGAAAAGATTTCCTACGATTGGGTAACCACGGGGTCCTGGAGGAAGCTTGCGGTATGGGCTCGCAATGTAGCGAGCTGTGAAAAATAGGACAAGACCAATAATAAGGCCAATGGTGAGTATTTCGTTATCTTGCATTGCCCGCGGTAGCTGAGAAATTGGGGATTTACCGTTGGGTGAGGGCGAGAATTGGTTAGGGTGAAGAGGCGTTATCCTCACTTATATCGTTCATGTGTTTTGCATACCATACCCTGATTTTACTTCCTCGTGCTTTCCCGCTCGGTCTGTCATCTTATGTTATTCCACCATGCAGGACAGGCGAGGACCACATAGGGTCGATTGAGAACGATGGGTTGACATTGATCGACGCTTACCTGACTTGGAAGTCGAGAGTTGACAATTACTCACGTCGCAATAGATTATGCAGCGGTGAGGTGAAGTGAAGTAGATTTTTGTCGTAGTCCCCAAACTTGAAGGGAATTTGGCCTCAATCCGCCGAACATGAAATAATTTATCATAGCGTGCAAAACACATTCAAGATGAGGGACGGAAGTGAAGGAAGAGCTCGTCCTGGACTCCAGAGTGGAAGAAACCGGCGGGGAGATCAAGATTAAGCATGGAAATAAACCAAAACGCATGGATGTAGCATGGCCTCACGCAGTTGTCGACATGATGATCGTGAGAATTACAACGCCGCGCCGGAAGCGAGGTCCCATATAAGGCAATTTCCAACAGTTTGGCTCAAAGCTCAGATTGTCTAGACTGGTCCTCGGACACTTGTGATTTCATACTTTTCTCTTTCTAAATAGGCAGGACAATAAAGACATATATTTTTATGTAATCCACTAGAAAACAAAGCAACAGACTATTTATTCAAGAACACTGGCATTGTTCAAGAGGTTATAAAATATGAAAAGTGAGGCGGTATGCCCAAGGGCGGAAATACTGGCGGCAGTTCGGAAAGGAAGAGAAAGGAAGAAGAAGTATAAACGTGCGCATCGTATCGGCCTATGGGGAACTGGCACGTTCGTTGGCCTTAGCATTTTGTGCACCAATTTACAAAATGTGACCATACTCCCCCTTCTGATCAGTCACGCAAGGTCACGCGCCAAATTTTAGACTCCGTTTTGGCTGTCTGGCAGGCGTGACAAGCATGCTATTTTTCATTTCACTACACACCACGGTTTCTATCAAAAAATGCATGGAATATGGCCACATATGGAACTAGATACTGTAGGCTGAATTTTGTGGTGGTTGAGTGAGAATTGAGCCAAAAAAACGGAGTGATCAGAAGGGGGGCCCGGGGGACTGATAGCTGATAGCTAAACAAATAGTTGAAAAGGACCGCCCACTACCCATGCCACACGTACCAGGTGCTCTAACCACGAGCTACTTAGCCCTGGAATTGACTCATTTACTGGACTCGGATTGCTCGCAGGTTTGGGGTCGCCTAAGGTGTCCTTCCTTTCACACCAAACACTTGAGGAGAAAGCTCAGATCAAGGATTCTATACGAGGGTCATGACGTATTCCAGTGCTAAAACATCTCGGCACAAATGGGGTACGGTAAATATATATCAACAGAGGGCATGATATGAGTGTAGGAGTTGAAAGTGTGAATTGGAAACGGGAAAGGGAAAGCGAGATAAAAAGGAGATGAACACACGACGTAAAGTTAGGACACGTGACGCTTACCTTTCCAAAACGGGGATAAATTTCATGGATCGGATTGAAAGATGGACAGAGCGAGACCGGAAGGCGATGTTGAATGTGAAGTGAACAAGAGAGGAAGTGAACGCCCAAAGATCTGAGAGATTCCAGCAAATACGATCGCGATCGACCTAGAGCCAGCCTAGCGTACACGCATCCACCTACCAGCTCGGAGCAGCAGCGTCGAGATTCGACAAGTCCACGGCGTCTCCGTCCCTTTCCACGTGCCCACCAATTCCACCTGCATGCAAGGCAGTCCTTCTGTCGGTTGATGTCCTTCCGGCTGCTCCCTTCCCCATGTCAGGTCCTGCTGCGATCATCGGGTTTCTCTGGAAGGTCCATTTGGCAGCAGAGATCCGAACTGAGGAGGAAGATGCGCAGAAGGTCTGACGGCGGGCGGTGATGGGGCTGCATAATAGTTCCGAGGGGCATCTGTGGCCTGGCCAAGAAACAGGAATGTCAAGGAAGCAAATCGACATTAAAACGTCATCGCCAGGCTAGGCTAGTGGTGGTGTTCAGGGCCAAGGCACGTGAAGGCCGGGAACTTTTGAGGAGGCCTGAGGGGATTCGAACTGAACGTGACTAAACAGAAAGCAGGAGCCGCACTGCGTGGAAGACCGGAGGAACGACACAGCACTCGCACGCAATGCGGCATACGTGAGGCAACCGTTTTTTTTGAAATCAGACCTTGTTAGCAAAGAGAAAGGAGATCTGTAGGCAAAAAAATACAGATGACTGTGAGGAACAGGAAGGAAAATACCCGTGCCAAGAACAGAATGACAACCGTGGAAAACATAACGCTTAAGCAAAGTCACGTGTGAATCTTTGTAATGGTTGAGTCTATGGAACCGAAACAGCGCATGAAGCACCGAAACGCAATGCCGAGAATCACCCGCCCACCAAGCCGCCCACCGATTAGCACGCATTTAAGGAAGAGGAAAATCCAGAAAATGCAGGGCGGCAGAACTGGTGAAGAAAGGAGAGACATGTAAATGGCCCCGTCAGGAGGAGGTTGCGATGTAGGTTCAATGGATGAGTACTTTCAATCTTTAGCTGCAACGGTTTGTGGGCACTGGCACATAGGATATGTCTAGGAACGTTACTTAAGTCGGATAAAATACAAAGAAATATGATAGGATCAAGGATGCAATAAGGAGCACCTAGTAGCGATATTCCGACGGTATTTCGATACTTGGGAGCGACCGAACGATGAGTCACCCAGTCTCACCAACTTGTATCTACGCTCTTTTCTTCATCCAACGTCTTCACATGTACCACACGACCAGCTTGGTTGTGCGAGCTGGACGGCGGTCCGTTGTTCGCAAACATCATTCCGCTCACGTGCGCCGAGTAGTAATCGACGGGGCTCCTCTGCAGGCAGACGAGGATGATGATGAGCGTTGGGTAAGCACCCTGTAATATGATTCAGCGCCTGAGACAAATCTAGCGCCACCGTGCTCACCGGGGAAACCAACAAGGCAAGCTCGATGGCTGAGGAAAATGGCTGAGGGAACACACGGAACGCTGCTATCAAGTAGACATCAACTGTATTGTTTGATGAAACCCCCTGGGTCACGTATATTCTTTCTGCGGAAAAAAACAACATACCCAGAGACAACAGTAAACGAGCCCAGACTCAATGAGGATGGCAAGAATCTTCTCAACTCTCGTCGAGACATTGCACTCCCCGAGGTGCTGTTTGATAGTGACACGATGCTCCCTATGTGCACGAAATTGTCAGGAAATTAGTTGTCTAGAAGAGAACTGTAAGCGCGAAGAGCACACCAAGCCTTCCATCCTATCAACCCCGTGCACAGCAAGTTGATTCCTAATGTTGTGCCAACCATGATCAACGCGTGCCCTCGCGGTTTATCTTTATGAATGCTCGGATTGAAAAGGGTGTGAGGTCAACGACAAGGGCAAATGCAGCGGCAACTGCAGACGCGTATTCTGGATGTGAGACTAGGACGGAAACGACGAATGAACACCGCACGGACTTATATTTCCGAGGATGAAGAGCAGAAGAATGACAATGACGCGCTTGTCTCTGTTCCAAAGGACGACCGCACGCCAGGCGCAGATGATGTCACTCAGAATGTACTAGACATGCGAGTCAACCGCGGATCGTCCATTGTTCACAGGGCGGCAGGGCCTACCATTGTGCAATTGATGGTTTCATAAGTAGCAAAGATGATAGCGGTGTCCGTAAAGGACCATCGTGGGTCAAGGACTGAGCGCGCTTGCTGGAATCCAAACGTAATCTCCAACACGAGTGCGATGAGGCTCAAGACGAACATCAAGGTGGTCATCCCCAACATGAATATTCTGGATCGAGATGACAACAGGCCCGGTCTGCCGCTAAGGAAATCAGTGCGTCCCACGTTGTCCACAAAGGTATGGTTGAATCTTACAGAAGGGTGTAGACAGAGACGGCATAGAATGTGACAAAAATGCCTGCGATGAGTTGTAAAACATATATGAGGGCCGAGTAGCAACAAAGAGGCTTGTTGCCCACCCACGCGATCCCGACAAATAGATTATAATACACGGCCGACTTATAAATAGAGTAGTATGCACTGGCAGCGGGGTCGGGAGAAATGCTGGACATGGGGGCGGACCTGGATGCCTTTGCAAGGCAAGGAGCAGAGGGAGAATGCCAGGTATGGGGCAGGATTCATTGCTTCGACATGAAGCTTTAAAAAACGCATTGCCTTGCGCCAATCACGGATTTATCAGTTCTCGGAAAAGTTGTATATGTTGGGAACCCACATGAGATCGGGGAATATGGGTGAACCGTTTCCCGGAGAAGGGGTGCTTAGTCACTTCGTATCACCAAGCACGTGATGGACACCGGTGTACGAGGAAACGACTGTTCCGAAGGGGGAAGAAGATTTACCAGAAGACGAGGAAATGGAAAAATGACTACCAGCCCGGGTTTTACATCACCAAACCTTGTCCAGATGAGGGCGCGTGCATTATTTAGCAAGGGTTCACCGAGCCGAACAAATGAGACAAGGTTAGGAAAAACATACGTTTTAGGCAAAGTCACGTGTTGAACTTGCAAAAGACTTCTGAAGTCGACGGAACACCGAAAGAGGGGACCGGGCATGAAGCTAAATATTGATCAGTTGAGCACTTCGTATCACTAAGCACAGCGTGATGGACACGGCGTCGTGTAGAGCTGTCGAGCACGGAGCGCGGGCTGTGAAATATACACAGCCCATCACGCCAAGAGGAAACGAGTTTCCACGAAAGGAAAAAGAGAAACCAGAAGACGAGGAAATGGCAAAATGACTCCCAAGACACGTATGATTCAGCAGGGTTTCACCGAGCAGAGAAAATGTTCCGCATGTGACAGCTCCGTTATCTTTACGTGTGCTGTTGATTGGCCACAATATCAATCTCCAAGCTGGTGGTCATGTCAGGTCGTGCCGGTCATGGGTCATTCTTTAGCTGCAACAGTTTGTGGTTACGGCATTACACTGGCAAATAGGATATGATTGTGTGGCCTGAGTTGGATAAAATAGATAGAAAAATCAATAGATGCTAATCTATCCTGACTTCTATTAGTAGCGGGATTTTGATGGTGTTTCTATACTTGGGAGCGACCGAACGATGAGCACTGAGCCACCAGTCCCACCGTGACCAACTTGTATCTGTTCACACGCTCTTTTCTTCATCCTTATCAAGGTGCCACACGACCGCTTGGTTGTGCGAGCCAGGCAATGGCCTGTTGTTCGCAAACCGCAAACCGCTCGCATGGGTCGAGTAGTAATCGATAGGACTCTTCTGCGCGCTGACGAGGATGGTGATGGACGTTGGGTAAGCACCCTGTAATAATAGTACGGGTCAGCGCCTGAGAAAATCTAGTGCTACCGTGCTCACCAGGAGAACCAGCAAGGCAAACTGGGTGGCTGAGGAGAATGGCTCAGGAAATACACCAAGACCTGCTATCAAGTAGACAATCTGTGTCGTTTGATGAAACCCCCTGGGTTGTGTATGCCCTTTCTGCGGAAAAAGGACATACCTCGAGACAGCAGTAAACGAGCCAGACTCAATAAGGATGGCGAGAATCTTCTCTACTCTCGTCGAGACATTGCACTCCCCGAGGTGCTGTTTGATGGTGACACGATGCTCCCTATGTGCACGAAATTGTCAGGAAAATAGTTGTCTAGAAGAGAACTCTATGAGCAAAGAGCACACCAAGCCTTCCAACCTATCAACCCCGTGCAGAGCAAGTTGGTTCCTAACGTATTGCCAAGCATGATCAGCATGGTCCTCCGTGGGTTATCTTTATGGATGCTCGGATTGAAAAAAGGTGTGAGGTTGACGACAAGGTCATATCCAGCGGCAGCTGCAAATGCGTAGTCTGGTCGTGAGAATGGGACGAAAATGACGAATGAACACCGCACGGACCTATATTTCCGAGGATTAAGAGCATAAGAATGGCAATGACCCGCTTGTCTTTATTCCAAAGGACGACCGCACGCCAGGCGCAGATGATATCACTCAGAATGTACTAGACATGGAAATCAGCTGCGGATCGTCCATTTTTCATGCCAGTGGGGTCTACCATTATGCAATCGATAGTTGAGAAAGTAGCAAAGATGATAGCGGTATCCATAAAGGACCATATCCCGCCACCTGTTGCCAGTGGGTAAATGGCTGAGTGCGCTTGCTGGGAAATAAAACGCAGTCTCCAACACGAGTGCGATGAGGCTCAAGACGAACATCAAGGTGGTCATCCCCAACATGAATATTCTGGATCGAGATGACAACAGGCCCGGTCTGCCACTAGGGAAATCAGTGCGTCCCACGTTGTTCACAAAGGTATGGTTGAATCTTACAGAAGGATGTGGACAGATATAGCATAGAATGTGACAAAAATACCTGGGATGAGACGTCGAACAAATATGAGGACCGAGTAGCAGCAAAGAGGCTGGTTGCCCACCCCACGCGATCCCGACAAATAGATTAAAATACACTGCTGAGTTGTAAACAGAGTAGTATGCACTGGCAGTGGGGTCGGGAGTAGTGCTGGACATATTGGCGGACTATGTTACTTGCAAGGCTGAAGGAGCACACTAGCGGGGACGATGCAGGGGGAGAATGCGAAGAATAGGACAGACTGCATTGCTTCGACATGAAGCTTTAAAAAAATGCATGGCTTTGCGCCAGTCATCAAAATGGATGAATTGATCGGGTACTCTGCCAAGTTGTATATGTTGGGAACCCACATGCGAGTGATGAGATTGGTGTATATGAGTGAACAATTTCCCAGAAAAGGGGTTTAGTCACCTCGTTACATGCGGGAAAACCCGGGCCGGTAATTTACCGGTAAGCTACCTCATGATCAGTGTCCGGGGGATATCTTACCGGTCAGTTACGGTAACTTTGATCACGTGACCGTTCTCAGCGCGACGTGACCTGAATTGGATGATATATATAAAAAGGTTATCCATATCATCGTCGCTACAGACGCTAATCTATCCTGACTTTGACTATAGCGACATTCCGATGGTGTTTTGATACTTGGGAGCGATCGAATGACCAGCCACCAGTCTCACCGTGACCAGCTTGTAATCTGTTCACACGCTCTTTTCTTCATCCCTTCGAGGTACCACACGACCAGCTTGGTTGCGCGAGCCGGGTAATGGCCCGTTGTTCGCAAACCGCAAACCACTCGCGTGGGTCGAGTAGTAATCGATGGGACTCTTCTGCGCGCTGACGAGGATGATGATAAGCGTTGGGTAAGCACCCTGGAGAATGATTCAGCGCCTGAGACAGATTTAGCGCCACCGTGCTCACCGGGGCAACCAACAAGGCATCGTTCATGGCGGGTCCGAGTTGGAGGGGATACACGAACATTGATATCAAGTAGAGAATCTGTATTGTTTGATGGGTTGCGTGTATTCTTTCTGCGGAAAAACCACATACCCAGAAACAGCAATAAACGAGTCCAGACTCAATGAGGATGGCGAAGATCTTCTCGACTCTCATCGAGGCAGTGCCCTCCCCTAGGTGCTTTTTGATGGTGACACGATGTTCCCTATACCGAATTGTTAGGACAATAATGGTGCAGAAGAGAACTGTAAGCGCAGAGAGCACACCAAGCTTTCCAGCTGATCAACCCTGTGGAGAGCAAATTGATTCCTAAAGTTGGGACAACCATGATCAGCGGGGTATTTCCCTGTTTCGCCATCGAGGTTTCGATGTCGAGGCGTAGGGAAAATACAGCGGCAACTGCAAATGCGTACTCTGGTCGTGAGAACGGGACGGAAACGACGAATGAACACCACACGGACCTATATTTCCGAAGATGGAGAGCAGAAGAATGGAAATTACGCGCTTGTCTTTGTTCCAAAGGACGGCCGCACGCCAGGCGCAGATAATGTCACTCAGAATGTACTAGTTATGCGTATCAGCTGCAGATCGTCCATGATTCACGGAGCCTACCATTACGAACGTGATGGGTAAGACGATAGAAGCGGTGATACTGAGTTCCGTAATGCACCGTATCCCGTCACTTGACGGAGAAAGAAGGATACAGTACATATCCTGGATTTTAAGCGCAGTAATGGACACGAATCCGATCAGGCCCAAGATGAACATGAGAGTCGTCATCGCCAACATGAATATTCTGGGAGGAGATGACAACAAGCCCGGTCTACCCCTAGGGAAGTGGACCTTGCGTCAGTGCGCCCCCACGTCGACCACAAGGGCATGGATGAATCTCACACGAGGATGTAGACAGAGATAGCATAGAATGTGACAGAAATACCTGGATGAGACGTATGAGAACAGAGTAGCAACAAAAAGACTGGTCCTCACCGTACGGGATCCCAAGAAATAGATCATAATACACTGCCTCCTTAAATTTTTGAAAAAAGTAGTCGTTGTCAATGGTCATGGCGGTGGACCACGTTGTCTTTGCAAGGCTGAAGGAGCACAGGAGCCGTGCCAGACAAAAAGGGGAAGAATGCTAAGTATGGGGCAGGATTCATTGCTTCGGCATGAATTTTGAAACCGCACAGCCTTGCGCCATTCATGGATTGATCAGTTGAGCACTTGGTATCACCAAGCACGGCGTGGTGCGGAGCTGTCAAACACATGGGGCGATTCATGGTATTTTTTAGGAGCGCGGGCTGTGAAATATGCACAGCTTATCACGCCACGAGGAAACGAGTTTCCACGAAGGGGAAAGAAGAGAAACCAGAAGACGAGGAAGACTCCCAGTCCGGTTGTAGCACCACCAAACCCCGTCCAGGCCAGACATGTGTATGCTTCAGCAGGGTTTCACTAAGCAGAGAAAGTGCTCCGCCATCTTTACGCGCGCTGCTGATTCCAAACTGGCGGTCATGACAGGTCATCCGGTCGGGTTAACACCGTGGGAAAATAATGATCGTTCAACGAACTCGAACACCTCAATACTGTACTTTCGACCGGGGACGTTCCTTCTTTTTTTGACACGACGTGACGCGGAGTCAACAAGCAGACAAGGGCATTTATAGATTTCAATTGAACAGAACTTAAAGATAAAATGGAACAAGTTGATAATGGGGCCTAACTTAAATTAGAATTAACGGGTATAAATCAGTTCTTTGTCCAATTCTTACTACAGCACAAGCCTTCCGGCGTGGCCACGGGAAATGATAACGTTGCAGCGCAACTCCTTGCCGCTGATACATCAATGCATCAACCCCAGTGAGAAGTGGAACGAATTAAATATAATCTGATCGAATAAAATTGAATGAAATGAATACAATTGATGTGAATTGATATAAAATGATAACGAAAATATTAATTCAATGTAATTGATCTCGGCTGATAAAATTTGAATAGCGCTCGATCACTAGCCGAATTCGATTGAATAGAAATGATCGCGTCGTATGAGTCATGAGATTTATTATTCGATCGAAAGCAACTGATTAGAAACGAATAAAACGAATCGCGCACTGTTTATCCAGTTTACTGAGTACTGCATCGAAAACTTACTGACCCACGCACTGTCCGGTCACATGGGCAGTGTGTATAATCACATGGAAAGTCACCCATATGCGGGCACAACTCGATTACAATAGTAATATAATCTAATCGCATTTATTCATTGGAATGTCGACTTCAAGCACATCAAACGGTCCTCGATGGTATTGCTCTTGCTCGAGATTTTGTGTGGTAGAAACGGTTGTATCTCGAACAACCTTCTACAATCACCGAGAATTCCGAGCGAACGATTATCGCGCTCAACATAGCGCTCGATTTTCTGCATTATCCGGACGACGAACGCGACTGCCATCTGTGGAACGTCTAGTGGATGGTGTGCACTGTTTTTGTCACCGTGGACTCTGGTTAAAAATATATTTGAAGCGCCTCCTATACAAAAGAAGCCGAGGCGATCGGAAGATGGTGAAGGTTTGCAGGATTCTACACAAGCAACCTCAAGTATAGATCCACTAGGCGATCAGTCCGTACCAGGGGGTGCACGTGTTGGAGATATGGTATTATTAGATCGAAATAAATGTGATATGATCGTACTGATTGTACACTTGCGTAGGAGTTAGGAAGCACGTCGCAAAGGCCTGCTACTCCATCTGAAGTCGGATTTGATTGCGCACAGGATCACGATCAATGCTTTGATGAGGAGACGCCATTTCATCCTACTATCCAAACTGGCGATGCGCACCCGGTGCCTCGATCTGCTGCTTTGGAGGGCGATCTTCCTCTTGGCCCAGATGCTATACCCGATGATGTACCTGGGCAACTTGAGCCCGATTCAATCGTGCCCACTGTCGCTGCGCTTCGAGATGCCAGGAAGTTCATCGATGAGCTACGTGCAGCGACATTGGATCGAGATCCGCTCTCAGAGGGTGTTCGCCAGCGACTTCGTAATCCAGATACTTTCTTATTAGATCTGTCGGACAAGGACTTGCGGCTGTGTCTTAGGTTGTTCTTGGCCGTGACGAGTGGTTCCGAGGCCATTTACTCAGATACGATTGATGCGATCAAGGAGCACTCTCCGGGCGTAGCACTGCTTTCGCAGTGGCAGATCAAGAAACGCATTCAGGACTTAACATGCATTGAGCCGATGATGACCGATATGTGTCCCAGGTCGTGTGTCGCATTCACTGGCCCATTCCGCGACAACACCGCCTGCCCCATGTGTGGAGAAGCACGTTCTGAAAGTCAGACTTCGCGTCCACGAAAACAATTCCTTACGATACCCATCGGCCCACAGATCCAGGCGCAGTGGCGCAGCGTAGAGGGCGCACGTAACATGGGCCATCGTCGACGAGTGATGAAAGATCTTATCGATCCCCTGTCTCCGGAAATTTCTATCGATGAATACAACGATGTTTATTGTGCACGCGAATTCTGCAATGCTGTCCTCAATGGGGACATCAAGCCAGACGACACAGTGCTCATGATGTCGGTCGACGGTGCACAGCTGTACCAGCACAAGCAATCCGATTGTTGGATCTACATCTGGGTCTTGCTGGATCTCCCTCCTGAGCTGCGATACAAGAAGAGATACGTGCTTCCGGGGGGGTTTATCCCCGGTCCTAATAAGCCCAAGAATCTCGACTCATTCTTGTTTCCTGGGTTGCACCACCTGGCTGCCCTTCAGCGCGATGGCCTCCGAATATGGGACGCTGAATTAGATCGGGTATTCACATCATTTCCGTACTTCTATCTGGGCATGGCGGATGGTCCCGGTCTTTCACAACTAAATGGACAAGTCGGGCATCATGGCGCACTTGGGTGCCGTCTTTACTGCGGTCTCAGGGGAAGGCACAAGGAAAACGGGCCACATTACTATCCAGCAATGCTAAAGCCGCTGGACTACGATGTCTCTGGCTGTGATCACGACGACATCGATGTGTATAAGCTGGAGGAACAGTCCCCTGCTTTGTACGATCAGGGCCTGCATAGATTACTGCTAAGTCGGAACGACACACACTACAAACAGGAGCGCAGAGAGACGGGCATATGCAAGCCCAGCATCTTCAGTGGGCTCTCCCCTCGTCGTTCACTGGCTCCCCCCCGATGCTTCGCGATCGACATAATGCATCTGATATCTCTCAATCTTCCCGATCTATTGCTTGGTCTTTGGCGCGGCACTATTGATTGTGATAAGGACGATTCACGATCAGAGTGGCCATGGATGTGCCTCACCGGCGATGTCTGGCGGAAACATGGAAATGAAGTGGCGTTGTGTAGGGAATTTCTTCCCGATTCGTTTGATCGCCCCCCCCGCAATCCTGCTGAGAAGATCTCGAGCGGGTACAAGGCCTGGGAATTCTTGACGTACGTCTTTGGACTGGGGCCAGGGCTTCTCGTTGACGTGGTGCCTCGGGCGTTCTGGGAACACTTCTGTAAGCTCGTACAGGGTGTGCGGATCCTCCACCAGCGGCGCATCAAGAAAGAACAACTCATTATCGCGCATATGCTCCTTCTCGAATTTGTCGAGGAATTCGAGATAATGTACTACTGTAGACTACCATCAAGGCTACATTTTGTCCGCCAGAGTGTCCATGCAATGGCTCATCTCGCACAAGAGACTGCGCGCATTGGACCTGGAGTGTATATCCAACAGTGGACACTTGAGCGCACGATCGGGAGTCTTGGTGAGGAAGTCAAGCAACCTTCCGATCCTTTTGCCAACATTTCGAACCGTGGACTCAGACGCAGTCAAGTGAACGCTCTTAAGGCAAGTTATCCCGGGTTGGACGGCACTACAGGAAAATTGCCCGATGGTGCAATCAGATTAGACAAAACAGATGACGGATACATTCTTCTCGGGGGAAAGACAAGAAACCGGTTGTACTCAGTGGTGCAGAGGCCGATGCACTTCGCGATTTCATGATCTCGCAGACAGGTTCTCTCGCCAGTAACTGGGTGCCAAGGTATAGGCGATGGGCAAGACTTCGCCTACCAAACAAGCAGATCTCTCGATCCTTGTGGAAAGACGAGAAAGGGTACCACGAGAGAATCAAACAGTACGACGTTCTCGAAATGTCAAGGTGACGTGCATCTCATTCAAGATAGTACAGATCTCACTGATAATCGCATTTAGATCTTATCTGGTGAACTATCTCGGTTTGCAGAGGTACAGTTCTACTTTCAAAGCGGACACTTGCCGGGACCCGAGCGTACATATGCCCTCGTGTCTGTATGGTCCGAGCCAGACAAAATCTGCTCAGTATATCGCACGGTGCTTTGTACGCGTGCACGTATCAAGGGGCATCTGATCTTCGCGTTGTCGAGGTCCATGCAATTACATCCGTGGTGGCTATGATACCTATGACGCCCAGTGAAGGGGATTGTTGCAGGCAGTTTTTTGTGGTCGAGAAAACCGGGTTTGGATGTATTGGTTATGGGAGAGGGCAGTGAGGAGGCTATCGAAGAATAGTAGCTACATTGTGCATAGTGTACTACATGTATCGCGACTTAGTACGAAATCCACAGATGCACACATCGCGTGCACGTGTGACTTGGTGGAATTCTGCGTAGAACACCTCTGAAATCACGCGGAAGTGCATATATTCACATCAAAACACATATACACGCGCATATATTCACTCATTTCACTCGCACTGATGCCGGCCACCAATCCTCCTTCTAAAAAGGTTCGCATTGACCAAGAAAGGAGTGTACATATATTCGACGCATGCACAGCCTCGTCAAATTTATTGATGGCAGTAAGAAGCGAAAAGCAGCCTCGGAAATTATAGATATCTCAGAGACGCAACCACAGTCACCGCCCAACCCAGAGAGTCCCGTTCGACGCCCGACTCCATTTCCACTGAGCCTCCCACATGCGCACACAGAGCCCATTTCACTACGCAAAGAGAAGGCAATACAAACTGACCTTTCCAGGTCTCACCGACACTTGCCAGCCCGGAGCACACTTCCCACTCAGTGCGCGGGCCATTTCCCGAGCATTGGATCTCCCACTCCGTGCGCCAACCATCCCACACTTCCCACTCAGTGCGCGGGCCATTTCCCTGGCCTTGTACATCCTCTGCTGTGCGCCAACCATGCCACACTTCCCACTCAGTGCGCGGGCCATTTCCCTGGCATCGTACATCCTACGCTGTGCGTCGGTCATTTTCCGAATGCCACACTCCCCACTCAGTGCGCCTGTCATTTCCCGAGCATGGTACATCCTACGCTGTGCACAAGACATTGTCCCGACACAGCACAACCCCCCCCCACCCTCAAATCAAGCGATCGCACACCTCTCCCGGCCACAATCGACCTGTCCAAGATTATTATACAGGGACAAAGCATTGAACAAATAGTGCAAGAGGCTCGAGAAGAGGGTGCGAGGGAGGCAATGGACAGGGTCGCCAAAAAAATGGATCTGATGTTCCCTTCATCGGATCCTGATATAGGTTTGATTATTGCTAATCTACGATCCGCACATACTGACACCAGCGGACTTCAGATACTTTGTACCAGGACATAGGATATGAAAAGTAGTATACGTCGTCACGTCTTCCCCACTAAATTGCTTGCTGCGCCTTGTGTCTTTCTTTCCACTACGTACTTTATCAATGCGTCGATGTAATTACGTGCAATGTAATTAGAAATGAAATTAAATTAAATCGATCGCCTAGATAAGCCACCCCACGCACACATCGTTCCAAATTAGTGATTGGAATCCATCTCGAGTGAAAAAACGCACACCCCACGTCTTTGCATCCCCACTACTTCTTACCCCTCCCATGGTCGACCTCTACGGAACCCCTCGAATTAATTCTCTTGGCCACAGCCACCCTCTCACTGAGCGTTCTTTGGGCTCATCGCTTTCTACTCCCCCACTGTGTAGTGATTCATCTATGCACACATCACGTCTAGATGATACGCAAGACTCATTTTCCTTGGTAAGTGCGATGTATAACGCGCATACAATGACAATCACTATTATATGCATATAGGGTTCTCCATTCATGCAAAGAGCAGATGACGACTCGGACGTACTTGCGTGCGCTACTCATGACGAACTTATGACATCAAGAAACCCCACATACATCCATATGTGTACGAGGCTTGAAGATAGCAATTCACGCGCAGAGAAAGCAGAGTAAGTGCTCTCTCATATGCGCATACAAACTCACACCGCTATATACACCAGAAAATTATATGAAGACCTCGTGGAGGCTTTGCGTGAAGGAGGGTTCGTGCGTTCCAACCAGAATGCGCAACCTCAGGGCAGTGCACCTCCAGAGGCGCCACTAAGGGCCCTACGACCGTCGATGGAAAGGAAGGACTACCCGAATATAACGTATTGGTATCAAGACGAATACCTCAAGGAGAAAAACCTGCGCGAAGGAAGCACCAGCCACCAACCAGGACCACGTGGAAAAGGACGTTCCAGTGAAGGTGAAAACGTTGCGATGTGGTTCATCGAGGATGAATCAGGAACCATGGTGGACGGATATGTGGCGCGTAGAATTCGCGATCATTCCCGCCTACTCTGGTGCCTTCTCTATGAAGAATCTGAGGGGAACCCGGGATCCACATGGACGCGTGTGTCCATGAAATCACAATTACAGTTTTATCAGGATATGGAATCAAAATTCCCCGTTCTCCGGCTGTGCCACGACAGTTACAAATCTAGAGCGATTGGCACATCCGGGTACTCTCATTGGTACAAGACACACTCAGTCAAGAATCCCATGAAACGCGAAGAAGTCTCGCACGGCCGACCACCGAAGCGACCAGCAGACGCTTCGCCAATTCCGGAGGCAAACAAGAGATCGAGAGGTAAGTCATTCATCGATTGATTCACAATGTACATTTCATGACCAATGCGTTCGAGATGATACAAGTTCCCCCGAGAGTCCAATACCTCGTCCTCCTAGTGCGCTTCCCCACCCCCTCCCGATTCAGAAACGTGCACCTCATACCTATGTAGCCCCACCTTTACCACCTCCACCTACTTCACCGCTCCCTGCCCCCGCAGTCGAGGTTCCTAGGCCTCGCCCACTCGTAAGTTCTTTCTCCTTGTGCACTGTTGCGGCGCTAACATGGTATTGGAAGTGCATTACCATCCGCCATCCGCTGTATGTGTCATATATTTCCCAAACTGCCTAATTCACGCGGCCCTTCCAGCTCGTCCATCACTCGGCGCGATTCAGTGAACGGGACTCCCGTTGTGGCTCCAACGCTCTCGCAGACAGATGTTCATACTAACGACCCTGCGGCGGCTACAGTTACAGGGACAGAAGGTGCACCGTTTCTAACTATATGGAGACTTGCACTCACATAATACGCACCATCCCCAGACGCCTCCATCCCATCGTGCAGAACCGACAACGCCGGGTCAGCGACAATATCAGAGACGTCAAATGGCACAGGAGTGGCAGCAATACCACAGACCGACAATGGCCAAAAGAAGGCAATCCGAATGCGCCCGAACAATTCGTTATCTGCGCGGTAAGTTTGCCTATCACTGGACCATCAGACTCATATTATGTTTACGGTCACACACAGCAATTTATTTGCGATCGATTACATGAAGGAACACCCCCATACCACAAGGGAAGAATTCGCTATCGTATGGAACGATCTCGACACGCAAACCGTTGAAGTGAGTGATACTATCCTTATCGCCCCTCTTGCACACGCGATACTAATGTGTATATGTATGACAGCGCTATAAACAAACAGAACAAGAGGCGAAGAAGGCCAAATCGAATAAGAAATAACCCGAAGGTATGTACAACACGCTCTTCCTCCACCATCTGAGTCTGACGGGACACTCACAGCTCTCTCGCGTTTACATTTTCAAGTCACGGCATTGCGAAGAAACTGCTTTAGATCGAAATCGATTGGATTCAATTGGATTCGATCAAGGGGGTAAAAAAATCGAACACAATAGATCTTAATCGATTATTATTGTATTGTAAATAGATAATCGATTAAATTCAATTCAATTCAAACTCGCGTAACGAGATTAATTCGATTCAATTCAATTTGATTCAAGCTCGCGTAACGAAATCAATGCGATATGATTCAATCCTGATCAAGGGAATTCGTTCCGATCTGATCTGGTATTCAATTAAATTCCGAAAACTTCAAATGTCTTCAATTTTCAATTGATTTAAATCGGCATATGTTCAGACCATTTAATTAAATTGAATCGTTCAAAATAATTCAATTTACTACGAATTACTTCATTCCATTTCTTCCTGGGCATCAACGCCCAGGTTTGTTGCTCCGACTTGGAGTTAAGGAGCATACGATTATGTCATCTTTTCAGTTATCGGGTTGTTTATCTTATCTTATAACTCCGTTTGGTCAAAGTGCGGAATGAAAAACCGAATTTTTCATTTTCGTTAAGCGACCAACTTTGCGTCCGCTGTCTGCCACGACCATCCTTCCTTGTCTCGGCTAGCTGACCTTTTTTTCGTCATGACAAAGTACATCCTTGTCTCCGGTGGTGTTGTCAGTGGCATTGGAAAGGGGGTCATTGGTATGTATGCACCTGCGACCCATCTCCGTAATACCCGATTTTGAACCCCACGCAAATAGCATCGTCCACTGGCCTTCTCCTGAAGATGACAGGATTAAAGGTCACTGCAATTAAGATAGATCCGTATATGAATGTTGATGCGGGAACTATGCGTCCGACCGAGCATGGTGAGCGCTGTCCTAGGGTGACTTCTAGGGCCTCGCTCTGAATAAACTTGGCGTAGGCGAAGTTTATGTTTTGAATGACGGAGGTGAAGTTGACCTCGATTTGGGAAATTATGAGCGGTATCTGGATGTGACTTTGTCTCGGGACAATAACATCACAACTGGAAAAATTTATCAACAAATTATTGAGCGAGAGGTGCGATTTTCATTTGGTGGCTTCCATGCCTTTGTCATAAAAGCGAGTTAAGCGCCGTACAGCGACGTGGTGATTATCTGGGAAGAACGGTGCAGGTGAACCAATTTGACCGGGATTTATACAACCAGTGTCTTAATAAGCCATGCAAGATTGTTCCTCACGTCACAGATGCTATTCAAGACTGGATAGAGCGAGTGTCTAAGATTCCGGCGGATGAAACCGGTGAGGAACCGGACGTCTGTATTGTTGAGGTGTGCCTGCCCATGGTCTATATGCGTGTTTCTTTGCTCAGTCAAACGGCAAGCTTGGAGGAACAGTTGGCGACATCGAATCCGCGCCTTTTGTTGAGGCCATGCGGCAGTTCCAGTTCCGCGTCGGCCATGAAAACTTCGCGCTCATCCACGTCTCCCTCGTGCCGGACATGCATGGAGAGCAGAAGACGAAACCAACACAGACCACCGTGCATGCTCTGCGCGGACTCGGCCTGCTGCCTGACTTGGTCCGTTGATACTACCCTTCGATATGTCGCATATCAATTCAGCCCCGGCTGACCGGCGTGGGCGGGGCAGATTGCTTGCCGGCTTATTGTCCCACAGCCATTGACGAAAGGGACAAAGGAGAAGATTTCGATGTTCTGTCATGTCGCGTCAGAGCAAGTCGTCGGCGTGCACGATGTTACATCAGTGTACCATGTTCCCCTATTGCTCCAGTCCCAAGGCATTGTGGGCTTCCTCCAGCGTCGGCTTAATCTCAATAACCTCGACCTCAAGTCAAATATGCTCGAGCGCGGCACATCTTTGGAGACCCGATGGAAGGCCCTCACCACCAAGTAGGTTCCAGCACCAAGCCGTGCTGAAACTCATAACCATCTTTTCTGCAGCCAGGAGCGTCTCTTCGATCAAGTCTCGATCGCATTGGTGGGGAAGTACACCGATTTAAAAGATTCGTACATGTCTGTCATAAAAGCTCTGGAGCACTCGGCTTTTAGATGTCATCGCAAACTTATCATCCACGTGCGTCCTTCTTGTGAGAAATCTCGCATAACCACTCAATAGTTTCACGTGCAGTGGGTAGAGTCATCAGACTTGGAGCCAGAACAACAAGATGTAGATCCTAAAAAGTACCACGACGCATGGAGAACGGTCGTTGGCGCCAGGTGACGGTTCTTTAACTATGGCCTGTAATGTTACCTATCTCTCTCTATCTTTCCAGTGGTATCCTCGTCCCTGGTGGATTCGGGGAGCGCGGCACCGAAGGCATGATGCTTGCAATCAAGTGGGCCCGCGAGCAACAGATACCTTTCCTTGGTATTTGCCTTGGCTTCCAGCTTGCAGTAGTTGAGTGGGCCCGACAAATCATGAACCTCCCTGGTGATTGCGACATTTTGTTTTCCTTCTTGAGTCGTATTGACTTCCCGCAGGCGCCAAGTCAACTGAATTCAATACGGATCCAGCTGACCCAGTCATCCTATTTATGCCCGAGATCTCACGTACCCATATGGGCGGGACGATGCGTCTCGGGCTGCGACCGACGATATTTCAGAAGGACAGTGAGTGGTCGCGTGTCCGCAAGTTGTACGGCGGAGCCGATATTGTGTGGGAGCGACACCGTCATCGCTATGAGGTGAACCCGGAGTACGTGGAGCGGCTACAGGAAAGTGGGATGTCATTTATTGGGCGCGACGAAAAGGGAGAAAGAATGCAGATCATGGAGCTGCAAAGTATGTCACCCGAACTTATACCCTTACGCCACGTTGTGCATCTGTCTTTTGTTATAGATCATCCTTTTTTCGTTGGCTTGCAGGCGCATCCAGAGTTCTGCACGCGTCCGCTTAACCCCTCGCCGCCATTCCTGGGTCTCGTGGCAGCAGCTTGTGGACCGGAAGTTCTCGAGCAACAGATGGCACAGCAACTCCAGACGTTCCTGCCACCGCATCCAAAGGACGCGATGGTTGGGGAGCAAGTGCTCATTCAAGCTTCACGAGAACAACTGCTTACTAAGGGCCTTGAACGGGTCCTTAGTAGTGAAAGCGAATGAAAGGAATTGGTGTAAGATGTAGACAGACATGCTAGACATGCGGCAAGATGAGAACTAAAGTCACGCAGGTAGTGAGACTCGGACGTAGGGGGAGTTCTCCTCCTAGCCTACCGATATTAGAATTTGGCGTTCTTCTATCCTTGTCCCCATTTGCGAACTTACTGTTAAGATCTTGTCCTGTCGCGTAGTACCCGATGATTATCTCGCACGTCACGAATATTTAGTAAGAGGCACATGCTAACGCAAGCCTCTGGGGTTCCGGCATGACCGTTTCCGAGCTGAGAGAACCTCTTGTGCTCCAGCCGACTTTGACAAAAATCAGGTCTTCTAACTTAAAACACGGCGCAAGAAGCGAGTGTTCTGCAACCACGGCACAACACCTCATCTGACGCACCTCACTTCAATCCACCAACAGGACGCTGTCCAGCACACTGAACCCCGCAGCGACGCCACCCTCGTCCACATCCTCTGCTTTAGTGCGCACCAACCAACCCGCCTGCTCCTCCTTCAGCTCTCGCCCTTCCCCAAACAGCGCCCACCCAAACACTCCGAGCTCGGACACCACACGCGCGCTCACTCTGCCCACACCATACCTGACGAGATGCGCACCGGTGTGGCGCGGGGGACTAATGAGTTCCATCGCAACCCACGCCGCGCGATCGCGGTGCGGCAGCTGCGCGATGAGTGCGGGGATCTTATCTCGGTATATGTTGTTCCCGCCTCCCTCCCGCTGGGGTTTGAGCACGAGCTCTTCGGCACGCTTAACAGCCTCCTCGGTACCATCGTCTAGGCCCCACATTCGCATCCAACTTTCGCGCATCGCCGTGGCGCCCTCTGAGGGAGAAAGGAAACGCTCGAGTATACCTGGGCGTGTAAGTACCTCCTGTACCTTTTTCCCACCTGCGAGCTGGAGGGCGAGACTCGGGCACTGAACAGCGCGCGAACGCTCCAAGAGGGCTCGAGTGGCATAATCGGCAGACGATGCATAGTCTGTGGGCGTATATCCGGCACGGTAGTAGACAACCGATATTTCTACTGGTGTGGTGTTGAGCCCGGGAGAGACAGGTGTGATCAAAAGAGCGCGGGATGGAGAGATTGACGCGGTAATGCCAAGTTCAGCAAATGTCCGACGGGTCACACAAATGCGAAAACTCAGGCCTTATGTAAGCCGGGTGAAGAAGCCAAGAAGATACGTTAGGGACGTACGACTCGAACAGTTGATACTCGAGCAGGCGTTGGTCAAACACATTGCGTTCATTGGGCTGGATGACAAAGAGTACCTGTGCACTATTACGCAATGATCAATTATACAGTTTGAGAGGGTTTCTGATGACGTGCACGCACTTGGAGACACCGTACGCTCTATGAGCCTCAGCCAGCCCTTTAGCGAGGCCATTGAGATTATCGTTGGGTGGAAGATTCTCGGATGATAGAAGTGGTGAGATCGAAAAGTACCCAGTTGACTCTACGAGGTAGCTGTGTGAATGGTTTACTTAAATCCTCAGATGGCGCTCGCAAACACCAGCAGAGCTACTCACCGATGCATCTCGGCGACTTTCTGAGAGAGGCCGCCGAAGGATGCCGAGATGGTGTTGAATTCTACTTGTTTGAGGGCGATCGGATCGTTGGCAGCTGGTTGGTGCAGGAGGTAGTCAGAGCGAAAGAGGCCAAGGTGAAGCGGCTAAGTGTCTATCTATTCAGAATAGCAACACATAATGAGAGGATGATGTTCCACGCACTGGGGGTATCCCTTGGTCTCGAAGACTTTTCCATGCAGACCACAACTCACGTGTAAATTCATCTACATCAGCGACGCCCCCAGGGCCCATGACTTGATCAAGGAAAGCGGTATCGAGGGCAACGCGGGCATACAGAGTGTTGTAAGCATGTTGAAGAGTCAATGATTGGGCAAAGAGATGACGGGGAATGGGCGCTGGAAGTAGAGAAAAGGGAGCATGGATGGCAGATTCCGGGATAGATGGGGGAGGCTTGTCCGGAGAAACGGGAGGGAGGTAAAGACAAGAGTGAGAAAGGGCAAAGGACGCAGCGAGAAGGGTAAGCTGGTCTAGTTGCTCTGTTGTTATATCGGGTGGCCAGCAAGTGAATACGCTCATAACTAATTTCACAGGCCTGTTGACTTGACCGACGATAGATCGTGCCTTAACACAAACTTTTCCCAGGTACAAAATCTTGCCACACTCTACTACTTGTACTGCCACGTCAACCACTCTCCAAGCTCTTCGACACATCGAGAAGTTCATCAGACACATACATGAAGGTTCCAGCGACGCCAGAATTAGAGGAATGAATTGTCAGCATTACTGTCCTCGCCACTGCGACGAAGGAGATAGAACAGGGGAACTTGAAAGGGAAAGGGGATAAGTTACAGTAAGCAACCATATACGATGGATGACCGCTGTTGGTTTAGACATCAGAGATGCGCCGTTCGGCGACTGGAGGAACTGACGGAGCTCTCAATGCAGCCCCATGACGAATACAGTATAGAGCGAAGGGCTTCAAGAACAACATGGAACGCCTTGAAGAAGGCTCTTCCTCAACGTTTATCCAGCCATCGATACTTGATAATCTGTGCAACGATCGACTCGAACGGCCCTTTCTATCTGGACCTACGCGACTACCGGTCATGGGTTTTTAAATGTTTGAGTTACGGCAGGCTCTTAGAGGGCTGCTGGCTTGCGGATTGGAAAACGTCCGGCTTTCTGAAGACGTACGATCTCCCGAGCTTTGTTCGAGTTCCCTCACTATTGCTAACGGACGTTTGGTTTCCTAGCGGGCACTGGCAAGAGCGTTCTTACATCCGTCTCTCCCCATTCGTTTTAAGTGCTGTTATTGAATGTCGTCTAGCTCTCTGGTCATTCAGAATACCAAAAGCAACTCCAGCTTTTGAGTTACCTCATGTGGCGTACTTTTTTTTCGACTACAAGGACATCGACCAACATGATATGGGTGCTGAACTCTCGTCTTTCCTTGCCCAGCTCTCAGACCCATTCGGTTCTTATTGCGACAAACTTCTTGCCTTGCATTCGTCACGTTGTCATGGCTCCGGTCGGTAGTATGCAATAAATGGACTATATTGAGACCACGCTTTTCGAAGGGGAATACTTTGGCGTCAGGTCTCGAGTGAAGGCGTCGCATCAGGGTGACGTTCCTGACGCAGCTGCGGCCTGGACACGCTCGATCTGTAACTGAGGCGTATGAGGTACGGTAACGCCACGGCGTGCATTCGGCGCCGGCGTCTCCGAGTCGAGGTGCTACTAAGTTAGTAGGTAAAGGTAATACTAATGACGAGTAAACCAAAGCGGGTGAAAAGGTGAAAAGGTATCGTAAATTTGTCATGGCCTGCTCCTATCGGGAAATGCCGAATCCGATACGGATGGGCGAAGCCGAGGAGGTGAAGCGGAGCAATCTACTAAGAACATTCCGTCCAACTTGAACTGATTCTTTACATGGCAATTGTACAAGGTAAGTCCATCCATTAGGACAGCTTAAGAGGAGGACTTTGACATGTGTTGTTCTAGGTTGAAAGCGCGAACCCTCCTCGTGGCATTCGCGATCGTCTTGCAATATCAAACGCTGAATTAACCCAAAGATGGCGAGCATGAGCCAATACGATAGCCATCATTCGCCCGACTTGCAATAACTTTATCTCTGTATTGACACAGATGGACAGGTGGACAAGACTCTTTCTAGCTCCGCTTTTCCTCGGACACTCCGTAAGTACAATTACTACCACTATTTTTACTGCCAGTGTAGAGCTCATACGCTCTATCCAACCCACCTTTGGGTCACAGCTTTGGGTGAATACACAGTTTAAGTCTATGGTCTTGGGCGAAGGCGAATGTGATATCCGTTCGAAATTTTCAGTGGAATGCTACTGCATGACTACTGCGTGTTATGCCTTGTGACCGTTTTGTAAGGCAAACCATATCCTAGCCGCCGCGATATAAAAGGGCGAAATGAATCATCCAACCGATTCGACCATTCTCCTCCCCATTACTTCTAGCACCTGCCACTACTAATATCAACTGCTGCGAAGGGCCAAGCAATGCCTGAGAAGCGGATTTCGATTATCAGACAACTCGTTCCCCCAGAGCCGGTATGGGACACGTCGCGCGTTCCAGATCAGGCTGGGAAGATCGTCATAATCACCGGCGGGAACGAAGGCATTGGGAGGGAGACGGCAAGGGTGAAACTCTCCATCCCTCACCCTAACGTCGCCTTTCGTTGATTGATGGCGATCATAGATGTTGCTATCGAAGGGCGCCAAAGTGTATATTGCTGCTCGTTCAGAAGAAAGGTCACAGAGAACGATTACTGAGCTCAAGGAGGAGACGGGAAAGGATTCCATTGACTTTCTCAACCTTGATCTATCGGACCTTGCTTCCATCAAGACTGCTGTTGAACAATTCAGAAGCAAGGAGACCGCGCTTCATACTCTCTACAACAACACGTAAGCACAGTGTGCTCTCCTTCCACAAAAGTGCGCACTCACCATGATGCAGATGCGTGATGTACACTCCCATCGAGAAGGTCACAGCTCAAGGCTGGGATATGCAATTCGGAACCAACGTCTTAGGTATGCAGCGAGGTGATCCACAAACTACATCAGGTCCTCAGACATGTACTCTCAGGCCACTTCTATCTCACCAAGTTACTCCTTCCTGTTCTTACGGAGACCGCAAAGAAAGTTCCAGCTAAAACTGTGCGAGTCATCAATGTGAGCTCTATCGGTCACTACTTGGGGGCGGAGGAGGGTATCCGATGGTCCACTCTTACTCCCGGCGATCAAATGGCCGAGGAACGGAAGAAGCTTGGCTCGATCCGATTGTTCGGCCAGAGCAAGTTGGTAAGGCACACATCACCTCACCGATACCACCCATTTCTCATGGATAATAGGGAAATATCCTCTTTTCGAACGAGCTTGCCCGTCGCTACGGTGGTGAAGGCATCGTGTCCATCTCCCTCCATCCAGGAACGGACCTCTCGCGTCATGCAGGTTCATTCGTCGATCGTATTATCCAACTGGTAAAATTGGCTCTCCAATACGTAGTTACTTGCGGAGACCTTCGTTTTCTCTCAAAAGAGGGCGAAGCCTTGGCCTCTTCCGTGGGATATGAGCGTGCCGAAGAGCATGTGGAGAAAGATACCGCTCGGGCTCACGCTTTCGTTGAAGAAAGTCACGAAACCACCTCAGGCTCTTCTCATGGTGCAATCACGTCCTTGTTCGCTGGGACTGCCCCCCAGGCGGGTGAACTCAATGGCAAGGTAGGTTTCCTGCTCTCAGGACTCATTGCTCGCCTACTTATATATAACAAAACATCAGTATCTTACTGCTTGGGCGCGCGTCACACTTCCGAGTAAGAAGGCGGTTGATCATGAGCTCGAGACGAAGCTGTGGGAGTGGTGTGAAGAGAAGGTCAAGGATATCTGAGTTATTATCTGACAAATGGTACACAGTGTAGTGATGAATGGTTGTCTGTATTCCTTGCTCTTGTTTGTAGTACCGATTTCTTTCCTGGAAGACAGGCGATATACCTTTAGGTTCCCATAAGACGTAACTTTTACCACGGCAAGTCAGTGTAGGAATATCAGGTACTGCCATGCGGGAACAACGAGCACTACAGCAACCCTTACAGCACTGGGCCTCATGGCGTGAGGCAACGCATGCCCCTGACCCTG
The DNA here is from genome assembly GCA_022376515.1 of Lactifluus volemus. Classification (NCBI taxonomy): domain Eukaryota; kingdom Fungi; phylum Basidiomycota; class Agaricomycetes; order Russulales; family Russulaceae; genus Lactifluus; species Lactifluus volemus. The sequence goes on along the minus strand of WTXI01000099.1, from coordinate 96,043 downwards.
AATTTACAAAAAATTGATGTAAAGCAAGACTACATTTTCGACCAAGCAAGCCCGAAGGTTAATAGGCGCCCGGTAATTTTGATCAGGAACTGACTGGGATCGTTACTAGTATATCTTCCCTCAATCCGCATGTCCTCGCTCAACGATCGCGGTCCACGCCCTCAGCACGCGTGTAGCGGCCCATCTCCGCGTGCATGCCGCGTGATCGCGTAATCGTTTAATTCCGGTCACGTGTCAGAAACGCTTGCGCTGTAAGTTATTTATAATTCAGGCCCAGGCCCAACTGGGCCGTGAGTTGGCCAGCACGCCGCCTCGTGTGTATCCGTAACAGTGGAGCCGACGCGCTCACCATTACGGGTCCCGAAGATAAGCTGAGGTACGAGCAAAGTGAGAACTCTCATTTTTGGGTGATGGTTTGCAGTAGTAAAAGTCTGCGGAAGAGACGAGGGCAAAGCAGGCCTACCACCGTGACATTCATTACAGAGAACAACGTCAAAAAATGGAGACACTGCAAAAACATTTGCATGTGGTCGTTGGATCCTCGACGCCCCACGCTCCCGTCTGGCACTAAAGCCTGGCAACCATAGGTCGAGTGATAGTGATTCGATGGCTTGGCTTTCCGTCGTCACCGCGGTCTCTGCCCCTAACTTTAGGTTCAAAGCGTTAAGATTTCAGTTCTTTTCTGGTGCTTTAGCTCTTGCTCATTGATTTCACGGAAAAACAATCCAGCCCAAGAGCGACCCCTGAAAATCTATTTAGATGAGCTATGTATATATACTGTAGACCAATTTGATCCATGAACAAAGTTTGAAAAATCAAGCTGGGTATAATGTCTGCCCACGATCCAGACAGTGTTAGATCTCTGAATATACGGTCGGTGAATCTGGGGCACCCATAATAAAAGCTCCCCCTCGTCTCCGCATATCCAACCATCTTTACTGACCAAAACCCTGTCCATAAAATACACTTTCTCGATATTGCCTGTTCTCCCTTTCACACGAATAATAAGTGTTTGCGAGGCCGAGTCGATGGGCTGCCTGTCCGATGAGGATGGAACAAACGAACCCGATTCAGTGGGTTCAGTAGACGAGCCCGCTTTTAACTCGCACTCCCCTATTGTGACATCCCACAAGCGAATCGTCTGATCTGCTGAGGCCGAGGTGACGTGTTGCCCATTTGGTGAGAATGCAACAGAGTAGACACTGTCGCTGTGTCCAGTAAACGGACCTTCTATGACCTCTCCTGTTGCGGCATTCCACAAAGAAATCGTGCCATCCATTGAGGCTGAGGCAATGCGCTGGCCGTCTGGCGAGTATGCAACAGAAATGATTGAATTGATGTGTCCAGTAAGTGGGCCAACCACAACCTCTCCTGTTGTGACGTCCCACACGCGAATTGTGCAATCGTATGAGGCCGAGGCGATGCGTTTCCCATCTGGTGAGAATGCAACAGGGAATACTTCATCTGTGTGTCCAGTGAATGGGCCCGCTACGACCTCTCCTGTTGTGGCGTCCCACACGCGAATAGTGCAATCACTTGAGGCCGAGGCGATGTGCTGTCCATTCGGCGAGAATGCAACAGAATTGACCCAATCAGTGTGCCCAGTAAATGGGCCCGCTACGATCTCTCCTGTTGCGGCGTCCCACACGCGAATTGTGCAATCGAATGAGGCTGAGGCGATGCGCTGTCCGTTCGGCGAAAATGCAATAGATCTGACCCCCTTGGTGTGCCCAGTAAATGGACCCGCTACAACCGCTCCTGTTGTGGCATTCCACACACAAATCGTGCGATCATTCGAGGAAGATGCGATGCGCCGTCCGTCAGGCGAGAACGCAACAGCAAAGACCGGTTTACTGTGTGCAGTAAACGGGCCCACTACAATCTCTCCTGTCGTGGCATCCCAAACGCAAATCTTGCAATCTGCAGAGGCCGAAGCGATGCTCTGCCCGTCCGATGAGAAGGCAACAGAAAGGACCAAATCTGCATGTCCAGTAAAGTGGCCTGCTACAGCCTCCCCTGCTGCACCATGCCACACGCAAATCTTGAAATCCGCGGATGCCGATGCGATGCGCTGTCCGTCTGGTGAGAATGCAACAGAAAGGACCGAATCGTGGTGTTGAATAAACGGGCCCACTACGACCTCTCCTGTGGCAGCGTCCCACACGCGAATCGTGAGATCTTGCGACGCTGAGGCGATACGCTGCCCGTCTGGCGAGAAAGCAATAGAGTAGATAGCTTCGGTGTGTCCGACGAATGGGTCCACCAGGACCTCTCCTGTTGCAACATCCCACACGCGAATCGTGCCATCGTCTGAGGCCGATACGATGCGCCGCCCGTCCGGTGAGAATGCAACAGACCTGACAGAATCAGTGTGTCCAACAAATGGGCCTGCTACGAGCTCTCCTGTTGCGGCATTCCATATGAGAATTGTGCTATCGTGCGAAGCCGAGGCAATGCATTGCCCATCTGGTGAGAATACCACGGAGGTGACAAAATTGGTGTGTCCAATAAATGGGCCTACTACAGCCTCTCCTGTTGCAGCATCCCACACACGAATCGTGCGATCATCGGAAGCCGAGGCGATGCGGTGGCCGTCCAGATAGAACGCGACAGAGCAGACCGAAGCAGTGTGTCCAATAAATGGGCCCACTATGACCTCCCCTGTTGTGGCATCCCAAACGCGAATCGTGGAATCTAATGAGGCCGAGGCGATGCACTGCCCGTCTGGCGAGAATACAATGGATGTGACCGCGTCCGTGTGACCAGTAAACGGGCCCGCTACAGCCTCCCCTGTTGTGGCATCCCACACGAAAATCGTACGATCTCGCGAGCCAGAGGCGATGCGTTGTCCATCCGGCGAGAACACAACACATTCAACTTCTTGATTATGCGCTGAAATTTCCATTTCCAATGCTGGCCAATGAGACAACTGCCCGCGTTCCAGGGACAATGTCTGAGGATATAGGTGAATGCAATGCTTGAAGATGTGGGAAGAGGCTGGCGCAAAGGGTAAAGCAGAGACATAGATATGTGGAGCGCTCCTTGCTATCGCCATCCCAAAATAACGCACAAAAGAGGATGCATCATTCGCTAATGCCACCATATTTCCCACCTCCGTTCCGGAATGCTGTTGCGACTTCACCGAATAATCACTACATGTCACATTCGATTATAGGATATGCCTACCTTCTGCTGGTCATATCGTAACCACGTCATCAGAGATGACAATCCTCGCGAGGCAAAGCCCACGCTGCTCTTGACGCTAAGCACCTCCAGCCAAAATAAAAACTTTGTCTCCAAAAGGGATCGAAGTTTCGTGAAGAGGTCGTATTCGAAATCGAGATAGTTTAAATGATTGTCCCAGAAAAGGCAGGAATATGATAGAGCATCGGGAATGTATTTCAAAACTCGAGATTCCAGGTCTGGAACATCGCTGTTGGCGATATACGACGACTCGAGCTCGCAGATGTTGAACTTGAGACTATCCAGCATCAATCCAAGGCAGGCATGTGCTAACTGGCGGTGGGCTTCTCCAAGGTCCACATAAAATGCGATATTCTTCTTGTTCGTCAAAAAGTCGCGGAATGAGGTATGGAGGGGAATGATTGGACGCGATTCATCAAATGAAGTCACGTTACTCAGAAGCGAACCGAGGTGACCGAGCATCTCGAGAACCGGTTCCGAATCTTCCGGGTCATCGATTGGAGCATACCGTCGCAGGGCCATCAAGGAACGAAGGGAGAGGGGCTTGACCGCAGCAAAAAGCTGTCCCATCACACATCGAAATAAGATCTGTGCTTCATGAGGTTTGAAGTAACCTTCGAGAACTTCTTCGTATAGCTTGTCCAATGGATCTTGTCCATTGAGATCTCGAGAGTGTCCTAACAGGCGCTGAACACACTTTTTCTTGCTAAACCCAAAGGCAGCAGGAGGGCTGTTTATGAACCCGCAGGCGACGGCTGCCCACTGAAACAAGCCCTCTGCCGCTTTTGCTAGTTTCATACCATGGTCTTTAAAAATGCCATGAGGGAGCTCGCTTTCAATATACAGGCAAATGTCTTGCTCCGTCTTGGCAGACAGTGTGGGATCGTCCATGTAGAGGATGTCGATGGATGATGCTTTGGCGAATACAGCTTCGATGCCATCCTCCGGCCTTGATGTGACCAGGATGCGAAGTTTCTGCGGGAGTTCAAAGAGGTGCTGAGAGAGAAATACGTGGAGTCCATTTTTCCCGATTGCGTCACCACTTTCATCCAACGCATCGATAACGATAAGAATTGGGTCACGAACTTCGATGTTCTTGAGTGGTTCAAGGAGGAGGGATTCGAAGAGTGTACGGTAGTCTCGAGTACCACAAAGAGACGAATTGTTCTTAAGGACCCTGCCGAGAGCTAGCTTGAAAGCAGGATTGCGATCAGAGAGATCGCGAGCGAGTGTCGTGAAGAGCTGGTAAGCCTCGTCTTTGGATTGCTCCTTTCGGAGAAAGGCAAAGTAAGAGCCGAGACACTTGTTCTCGAATCGACGTGCGACTTCGTGTGCAATCGATGACTTTCCTGTTCCTGCTTGGCCGAGGAGAACGAGCCCACGGTCGGATTCTGGATTCTCGACCCACTTGATGATATGATCCAAGAAGTCTTCACGTGTGCCAGGAAGACAGCGCCTCTTATCACCGTGTCGCCAGCCTCCCTTATAGGGCAATTCTCTGATTATTACACCCAGTTCTGTGAGCACCTTGTCAGATCGACGATCTCATGATGTTATAACGACCAGAGTTACGCACCAGCTTCTGATGTTTGGCTTGACATCGCCATTAGCTGTGGAGTCATTCAATGAGTCGAAAAACTCGAACTTGGCTGAAGTGATAATACTCACGTCGACCTGGATTCTACTTACGCCATCCTGTACTTTGCCCATATCGTGCTGCATCCCGAGAACAGCAACCTCGGTTGCGACAGCAGCAAGCGCAAGGAAATCATCTCGCAGTCGGATCAGGGTCGTGCGATATTGTTCAATTTCCCCGTCAACTTGACCAAAAATATTCTTCAAAGTCCGCGTGCCTGCCAATCACATGGTTATAATCACCAACAAGAGAGATCAACACGACCCACCGACTTGTACATGCTTCGCATACAATTCGATAAATTTCCCAATCTCGTACACGCACTGCAGCATCTCCTCCAGGATTCTTGCTTGCCTAGACTCCGGCTTTACGCTCCTCAAAGCATCCGCATCTTTCGCAAATTCAAATCCATCACGTATCACTTTGAATAACGCTCGGACGTTGTCATCGCGCTCAACTTGCAATAGCAAGGTCTGCCACCGAGGTGAGAACAGTAAACCTTCAGTACTCCCTGGAGAAGCAAGAAGACGTACCTCAGGAATCTTTGAGAGCAGACTCCATGCCAGGTTTGCATAGAGTTGCAACTAATGAACGAAGTTAGGTTAGATATAATAAGGCAATAATATGAGCATACCGCTGCGATGGGACTGACAGCATCCATCACCCGCTTTATGACATCAACAGCACTGCTCCATGTCTCCATCGTATTGATAGCATCCTCGGCGCGACTGAGAGCAGCAGTCAAAATCCCCGCCTGGTTGTCGAGAGGAGGGTTCTCTCGATCAGCTGTTGCGGAGTTGGAGGTATCAACTGCTGCAGCAAGCGAAGAACTGGCGTTTGCTGATACGGTGATTGTCAAGAGCGTGGCCGACTCAGTTTGACGTCCAGCATGTCCGTCATCACTGCTCAGAATAATATCAAGTTCTATATATAGGATGCTCAGCCAGGCGGATAAGAATTCTAAGCAAAAGACGAACCATGTAGTGTGCAAAAATCGGGAGGAACGAGCGGTGGCAGCGGCGGCAAACAATAAAACGGGGGAGTGGGCAGGCGTGCGCGCGGAACGGGAACAGTAGGACGAGACTCTTTCGGAGTCTCGTCTGGTTACTATATATTGTTCTGTAGACTAGTGAAATTGCTAATTGAAGAAGGGGGACTAGTAGTTTAAGGGAATGGTCTCGATCTTGGCCTCGAGAGCGGCCGCTCGTAGTGAACGTGGGCGCGGGACTAAGTCCTCGGCGCGGGGAATATACTAACTAAATAAAAGGGGTGTCGAGGATAGAAAAGGAATGGTATAGTAAGTGAACGGCTGTGGGCGATCGCCCCCAACGGGGAGCGGTCGTTATCCACACCGGCGGGTCCTCGGGGTGCCTAGGACGTTGGCTGTCCCGTCCTTGGTACCCCCTAACGCTGGGCGCCGTTCTCGGCCGCCAGCCTTTCTCCCGCGTCCTCGTGATTCCTCGTCACTCCCCCGCGAGCGCCGTCGAGGGCCTGCAACAGACCGAGTCCGGCAGCGTGCCGCGTGACCCTCCAGGCCGGTAGCGCCTTCGTGAGGATGTCGGCTGTCATGTCGTCGGTGGGGCAGTAGGTGATGGATAGCTCCCCCGTGTTGATGACTTGTCGGATGTAGTGGTAACGAATGTCGATGTGCTTTGTTCTGGCTCGATAGTTATCATCAGTGGCAATCTTGAGGGCTGCCTGATTGTCACAGTAGATCATGGTTGAATTTTCGAAAGGAGTTAGCAACTCTCCTTTGAGGCGGCGAAGCCACACTGCTTCCTTCGCAGCGTGGGTCGCCGCCACGTATTCTGCTTCCGCGGTGGACAGGGTGACGATCTCCTGCTTGCGAGATCGCCACGAGATCGCCCCTCCATCGATAAGGAACGCGTAGCCCGATATGGCGTGGCGGTGCGGCTGCGATGCGCCGTCTGCGTCCGTGTATCCGGTGAGGTCGTGCTGCTCACTGCCGTAGGTGAGCTCGAGGTGTCGCGTGCCCGATAGGTAGCGCAGGACGCGCTTCACCGCGTCCCAATGTAGCTCCCCCGGGTTCTCGAGAAATTGGGAGAGGGTCGAGATCGCGAACGCGATGTCGGGGCGCGTGGCGACTGCGGCGTACATGAGGCTTCCGATTGCCTCTCGATATGGTGTTTTTCGCATATGGGCTGCCTCTGTCTCATCAGCAGGGCAATCATCTTTGGAATAAAGTATATTTGGGATCATGGGTGAGCTCTGAGCCTTGGCATCACCCAGTCCATATCTCGCAACAATGGATTTGATGTATTCTGATTGCGAGAGCGAGATGGTGTGCGCGGCGCGGTCTCGGGTGACTCGGATCCCGAGGAGCCAACTGATCGGCCCCAAGTCGGTGAGGGCGTAGCGCGCGTTCAGCTGCGCCTTGTACCGTTGCATGAGCTTGCTAGAGCTGCTTGTAATGATGCAGTCGTCGACATGGACTGCAAGGATTAGGACGTCATCCTTCTCCTGCGCTCGGAAAACGCCCGGGTCGGATTGCGTGACGCGGAGGCCGAGGTCGTTGAGCGCGCGCGTGAGGGTGTCGTACCATCGACGCCCGGCCTGCTTGAGCCCGTAGAGGGACTTCCGCAGCCGTTTCACGCTGCCGCTGCTCTCCTCGAAGCCCGGGGGTTCCTGCATATAGATCTCTTCCTCCTCCCCCAGCTCACCATTTAAGTAAGCGCTATTAAAATCAAAAGTGTCTATGTCCCAGTCATAGCGCGCTGCGATCGCGAGGATGGTGCGAATACTGGCTAGTTTCGCAACCGGGGAGAAGGTGTCGAAGTAGTCGACGCCGTAAATTTGCGTGAACCCGCACGCGACAAGGCGCGCCTTGTATTTGTCGATCGCGCCATCGGCCTTACGCTTGAGTCGGAAGACCCACTTGCTGCCGACGACGTTTTTGCCTTCAGGGCGGGGAACTGTGTCCCAGGTGCCCGCGCGTTCGAGCGTCTCGATCTCGCGTTCCATCGCGCGCTGCCACTCGGGCCAGTCGGGGCGGGATCGCGCCTCGGAGACGGAGCGCGGGTCGCCGTTCGCGTCGTGCGCTGCCGCGGTCATCGTCATATCGATCTCTACATGAAATGCCGTCTCTGCATAGCTAGGTTCTTCAGGGGCTGTGACAAAAGACTCGTTAGCTGAGTCTGTTCCGCGCTGGGATAATGTCACCCGGCGCGCGTGCCCTCGGAGGCTGGTTTCTGGGGCATCTTCTTCTCTGGTGGCCTGCTCGCCCTGCGACAGCTTCGCTATTCGTGCCGATCGGCGCGGCGGCTCGGATCGTACTTGCGGGGGCGGCTTCACTTTCTTCGGCGCTCGGGGCGGCTGTGGCGGTGGTGGTGCTGGCTCTGGTGGTGTGATCGGCGACGGCATCACATAGTCGTCTTCTGCCGCTTGGTCCGGGGCCTCGGCGTCGTTTTCTGGCTGTTCCGAGGTCGGGTCGGGTTCCGGAGCGCCGGCGTCGGGATGGCGCTGGGCTGACTTTTCGGGGCTACGACTTTGTTCTGGACTTGTACTTGAGGTTGTGAGGGGATGTACACTGTCACTGTGTCAGTGGTGAACTTTACATCTCTCTCAGCTGTGATGGAGTGCTTCTCTGGCCAATATATCCTGTGGGCATGGGGGCTCTCTTTATCATAGCCTACCCATCGTGCTTGCAAGGCCCGGGCATCTAGTTTCGAGCCCTTGAAGCTTTTGACCCACACCCGCTGGCCCCATTCCGGAACGCCGGCCAAATTCGGCTTGTGTCCGTGGAGGCGTTCGAAGGGGGTGATCGCGCCTAGCGCGCGCGTGGACGTCCGGTTCTTCAGCCAGGTGGCATGCTGGAGTGCCTCGCCCCATAGAGATTTGGGGAGGCCGGACTGGTGGAGGAGGGCGCGGACGCGTTCCATGAGGCGCCGGTTGAGCGACTCCGCAATGCCGTTGTGCTGCGGGGTGTCGTGCGTGGTGAGCCGTTGTTCCGTCCCACGTTGCCGGAGGAAGGCCTTGAGATCATTGCTGGTGTACTCGCCCCCTCGGTCGGAGCGGAAACGGCGTATCGTCACGCCATGCTGCGTGCGCGCCCATGCCGCGAACTCCTTGTAGGCGGCGGCGGCGTCCGATTTCGCTTTGAGGGTGTTGGTCCAGGTGTACCGAGAGTAATCATCAGTGAAGGTAATGTAGTAGCACTTCCCACCAAGGCTGTTGACAGGAGAGGGCCCCCACACATCAGAGTGGACTTCTTCTCCAAAGAAGGTGGCAGGTGGGGCTTCTCTTTCAGGTCTGATGGCTTTTCTGGTCGTCTTGGCATAATCACAAGAGTCACAAGTGAAGGGGGATCCTTCATCAATAAGATCCACTCCTTGGATGGAGTTGTGTCGAACGAGAGAGCGTAGGGTGTCGACGCTGACGTGGCCCAGGCGACGGTGGAGTTCGAAAAGTGTGACTCGTTCGGATGTGACTGCGGCCGAGGCTGTCACGGGGTGCTCGACTCTGTAGAGTCCGTTCGCGTTCGCTTTGATGGTTCCGACGACTTTTCCCTTCGCGTTTTTGATGGTGCAGCTTTCCTTTTCAAAGGTGACTGAATTTCCCAGCTTGGTGATTCGTGATATTGATACTATGGTCATAGCCATGTCAGGAGCGTGCAAGACTTCTCTCAAGATGACTGAAGTGGAAGACTCCCCATGAGGGACCTCTATCTTGAGGTCCCCGACGCCTATCGCATAAAATACCCGTTTATCGGCCGCGATTATCGCACGCGGCGCGATTTCTCGATATGTAGTGAATTTTTCGCGGAAGGGGGACATGTGGGTGGACGCCCCGGAGTCGTAGAGCTCGGCGTCGATCGTGGCGGTGCGTGGCGCGCTGGCTGCGGCAACCGGGTGGTCGCTGACTTCTTCTATAGCTGCCCACGCCTCGATATCGTTTGGTTCGGCCGCTGTCGTCGCGGTGTTCGCGCCAGCGCCTCTGCGTTGCGGGAACTGGCCTTCCTGGCCCCCACCTTTTTGCCAACATTCGGCTTTGATGTGGCCTCGTTTTTTGCAATTGTGGCACTCGATATCGCGTCGTTTTCCTCTTCCCTTCCCTTTCTGCGAGGACGCGGCGAACGCTTCGTCCGCGTCCTGTTTCGTCTTGTCTCCTTGGAGACGGTCGTACTCGTCCATCGCGAGTCGAATCACGTTCGCGGGCGCGATGGTCGCCTTCGCGAAGTCAGCCGAGGCGTTTATAGCGCTGACTATTCCCTGGTATGAAGGGGGAAGTGACCGGAGCAGAATGTAAGCAAATTCCAGATCAGAAATGCTACTTCCCAAGGATGCTAATTTTTCCTTCATATTTTGCAGGTTTTCGAAGTGTGTGCGGAGGTTCTCGTCGTCTCCGCACTTGATGGTGCCGATGCGCCACCGCAGCTCGATCGCGACTAGCGGCGATCGCGTTTCGTGGAGCTCCTTCAGGGCCTCCCACACTTCCTTCGCAGTCGTCTTATTTTTGATGCTGTTGAATGCGGAATCGGGGATTGACGACGCGATTACGTTTATTAGCGCGGCTTCGTCGTCTTCCCATCGCTCGTCGGGTGTGGCGCCGTTTATGGTGCCACCAACGATGTAGCGTTGCGTCGGCTTCGTATTGGTCAAGTGGTCCTTCCACTTATGGGACTTGATTACGAGCATCATTCGGTCGCGGTAATTTTCCCAGTTTGTGCCATCAGCTGCCAGCTGGACTATTTTGGTGCTCTGACCTTCAACCATTTTACAGGATGTTGGTTTAGATGGAGAGAGGAGCATCAGCAATTGTCCATGTTGCTTAATGTGTGCTTAACGTGCTTATTAAGCATGTTAAGCACAAATTAAGCACAAAACGATTAAGCAGGTTAACGCCACCCCGGTGCTTAATTAAGCACCATTCTGCTTAATTAAGCACCATTACTGCTTAATTGTGCTTGATTAAGCACAATCTGCTTGGTCAAAGACTCATCTAAGTGACTTTAAGCACATCTTAATCACAATTCAAACAGTGCTAAATGGCTTTCAAACCATTTTCAGTCACACCAAACTTTTAGGCACCACATTAGTATATTTAAAGAGAAACAACTATACTACAACAATAACACTATCTATACAATATAATACTAAATGACACCATTGAGCACCCACCACTAAGGTTCTGCAAAGCCTCACATGGAGGCATGGTAACCTGAGCTCAAGACAGCAAGTCCTCCCCACTTACCTACTTCCTGTCTCCCCCCTACACACCCAGACACACCCAGCACAGGAGTGCAAACTGCTTGAGACTGTTGGAAGTGGTCCAAGAGGAAGCAGGGACGAGCAAGCGAAAGCGGGGAGGAGGAGCAGGCGCAGGTGGCGCAGGAAGAGGCAGAGGTGTCGGGACGCATCAGGGCAGGCAGGCAGCATGACACCGTAGACAGGAATATAAGGAATTGAAAAAAGTTAGTTTGAGAAGTCAAAAGAAAAAAGAAAGAAAGAAAACAACACACCCAGGACCGTGTTACAAAGGCGGCGGCGGCAGCAAAGTCAGCCGATCGCTCGCCCTCAGCATCGCTGGGCACCTCAATCTCCTCGAAATGGCCACCGGGACCAACATTCGAGCTGCTCCCAACACGCTCACTGAGACTGGTGAAAGACCCCGAGGAGGAGGTGCGGTGGGGACGGGCTCGGGACCATCACCGAGATCGTAGCCTCACGGGGTGTCTGCTGCGGGGGCAGTGTTGGGGGCGACACCTTGGCGCTGGAGAATGGCGATACCGCCGGCGACGATGGCGGGTCCGTATGTGTGCCAGAGTGTGCCGATGAATTGTGTCGGACCGGAGACGGAATCGAAGAGCGCGGCGGTCTGGGCCACGACGACAACTCGACTGCGGGGGCAGGTTGTATGCATGCCGTATGTGAACACAGTGAAGGTAAAGTAGGCCACAAAACGTACGACATAGTTAACGGGAAAGATCCCGGCATGACCCTTCAAGCTGCCCTCGCCACCAATCCGGAGGGGATTCAGGGGACGACTCCGCAGTCGCGCGGAACGACTCATGGAGGGGGTGAAAGGAGAGACGTACTTCCAAGAGAGCGCGAGGAATTGGACGTTGCCGAGCACCATGGGGCGGTCAGGGCCAAAAACCAAAACGTGAGGCCGTTGAAAAGGGCGTGTCCCGGCTGGGTATGCGAAGAGGTAAAAGTAACGAGCTGCTTCCAGTGAACTTTGTGGTCAGCGTAGGGGTGCTCTCAGCGGACATGGGCACAGAATTGAGGACGCCTGGGGGAAGGCCAGCCTAGTATTGCCAATATCAGTGACCACAACGACCCTCGTGCCAAGGATATCATTCACAGACATCATGCAGAGCATCAACGACGAGCGAAGAGGTGTACGGACAAAATTCCGAGGGACGAACCACGACCGTATTGCCGCATACGAGAGGAACGGCCACAGAAGTCAAAACAAGCGGGACGGGAGCGTTCCATGGGACCACTGAGTATCTAAATAGTTTCTTTCAGCTCACCTGCAAAAAGGTAGTAGGGATAGAAAACGTACATGACTCCTTGTGCGCGCCTCTGTATAAATACCTGTCCTCCGGGAACGACGCTTGGAAGAGTTTCACCCCTCAATTCATTCACCATGCAGGCGATGCCCTGCAACAATTGAGTTCCGGCGAATAAATTAAAGTTTATCTGCGCCTGGGTCATCGCTACCTCTGCGCGCATCGCGGGGGCAGCCTTCCTTTGCCACTCCTCGGACTGAAGCGTCGTCGCAGCACGGAGCAGAATTTCCCGACGCGTTGCGAATGGTGTCTGTTCCCAAGCAGGAAACGCGCGTTGTGCGGCTTCTATCGCAGCGCGGCAGTCATCCCGGGATGAGGCTGCAGCAGTCGAAGCGAGCTCGCCCGTATGCGGACTGTGGACGGGGAAGGTCGCGCCTGTGCGTCCAACCAGTAAAAGAAACGACACAACGATAAATAACCATGATGAAAAGAAGGAGGAGGAGGCGTTCAGCGCAGCCCCAGGCGCAGGTGCATATTGTACAACCTGAGCAGCATGTGCCTGTGGTGGTGGGGCGTGACCGTTGGAATGTGATGGCTGCTGACTCACCAGGGCAACGGAGGAGGATGAAGCAGCCGGTGAGGGAGGTGGATGGGCTACGCTCGACTTGTAGCCCGATCCACCCGCACCGTTTGATGACTCGGGTGCGAGGGACCAGTTCCTGCGTCCGCCCTTATCATTCTTGGAAAGTTCGAGCACACGTTGTAACTCCTCTTCTTCGCGTCTGCGGACTCCTCGTCGTCGTGCAGGTGTGTAAGAGGCCGCGACACGAGACGGCAACACAGAGAAGGAGGGGAGGACAGAAAGGAAATGACAGGTGGTTGAAAATAATGAGGCACGAAAATTGTGCCAACAAGAATAAACAAACGACTTGGCAAAAATTTCGCAAGTTACAAAATTTTTGGATTAGTTACATTATGTAAATTATGTTTGTTTGCTTAGCATGATTAGAAGCCCCTTAAATTTTGATTACTTGCTTAAATATCTTGAGTGTGCTTAATGTCAGTCTTAATTGTGCTGAGCATACTGAGCATGCTTAATGCCAGTCTTAATTGTGCTGAGCATGTTGAGCCTGCTTAAGTTGCTTAATTGTGCTTAAACAAAAATTTCATCAAGCAAAATTAAGCAAAAAAGTAAATTTAAGACCATTAAGACCACTAATCACCATTAAGCAACAGGGACAATTGCTGATGGAGGTGTAAGTGTTTTTAAGCTCTGAGGGTTCTCGTACTGATTTTAAGATGCAACAGCAGGGCCCATAACCTAGTGTGCAAAAATCGGGAGGAACGAGCGGTGGCAGCGGCGGCAAACAATAAAACGGGGGAGTGGGCAGGCGTGCGCGCGGAACGGGAACAGTAGGACGAGACTCTTTCGGAGTCTCGTCTGGTTACTATATATTGTTCTGTAGACTAGTGAAATTGCTAATTGAAGAAGGGGGACTAGTAGTTTAAGGGAATGGTCTCGATCTTGGCCTCGAGAGCGGCCGCTCGTAGTGAACGTGGGCGCGGGACTAAGTCCTCGGCGCGGGGAATATACTAACTAAATAAAAGGGGTGTCGAGGATAGAAAAGGAATGGTATAGTAAGTGAACGGCTGTGGGCGATCGCCCCCAACGGGGAGCGGTCGTTATCCACACCGGCGGGTCCTCGGGGTGCCTAGGACGTTGGCTGTCCCGTCCTTGGTACCCCCTAACGCTGGGCGCCGTTCTCGGCCGCCAGCCTTTCTCCCGCGTCCTCGTGATTCCTCGTCACCATGCTGGGGTTCACAGGAGATCTCCTTCCTTCCAATGAGGATGTCTTTATGTATTGAGCTTTTCGCATATAGAGAGACTGTAACGCTGGAGGGTGGCTGTATGGCACTGCAAGAGGCTCAGTTGTAAATTGAAATGAAAACGCGACGTTTCTCACAAGGCTTCGATGTCCTCGTTCCACTCCACGCGTTGCCCGTCACTCCGCACAGATCGCGTCTGCCATGTCCTCGACCCGTCGGTCACAGTAACATAAAACTGTCGTTTTCTCCCCAGAGGGGAATTGATACGGGGAAGATTGTTCGCCCTGAGGACTGACATAGAAAAAGACATTTAGTACTTATCTGAGCAGCGTCACAAAGATACGTACTAGTGACCTGGATCTGGAGCAAGTTCGATTGCGTTTCGCTGACCTGAGCGCTGTTCAAGGACAATTATTTGAGTAAATGTTGTATGAATATGCGAGTGACAGACGCACCTTGTCCCGGAGTTCTGAGGATCTGGGCTGTAGTGATGGTCAAGATCGGGGGACATCGATGGTGAGAAAGTTTAGCTTACGAATCATGGACCATCTTGGCGTGTTCTTGTGCGAGAAATGGACAGAGTTCTCTATAAACGATTCTTCGTAGAGGAAGAGTTAAGAGTTTGAGGCAACGAAGCGCCGAGGAGACAAGAAAGAGGGTTGTGGCCGCTTTCAGTAATAGGCGCCTGTTGTTCACTCCGCCGTTGTATCTTTACGCCTGGCAGACGGGGACTCCATGCTAGTAACCTTGTTTTCTCTTTCCGGGTAGACGAGTAGTAGTATATCTCTGGAAATATCTCAAATCACACTTATTTGGTATTAGAACCACTGCAAACTTGTAGCTAAGAGAAGAAATATCCCCAGAGATCTGTGCCAGCTCGTGGCAATACCTCAAGCTCGACTCGGACGTTTGAGACAGGTCGCTGTATGATTGGCTTATAATAATAAAAAAGTGGTCCAGCGATGGCTGGAGAGCAAAGTCCTCAGGCCGGTGAATTATGCCACCTTCAATCACTTCCCACGGGCGACCGCTCAGATGAACCTCCTTCAGCCCACATGCAAGTAAACATCCAAGACTTGGTGAATGCTCCCGGGATTTATGCCTGCACCCGGAAGAATAGTTGGTCCCCCTGTTCTCTGCAACCGAGGAAGCAACTCTTCGAGGACGGGTAAAATGGCCAGGGCCAATTGGCTTTGTGTGCTTCGGGAAGGGGTCCCACAGTCAGAAGAGAACACTGGAGTGGCGGAAAGATACCGACCTAGTTAGGGTTCGCGTCACGCCTTGTATCGTGCGTATCTGGTCGAACGCCATGGAAAGATGTCATCGAGACGGAGTATCTGCGATTGGAATAGTTTCGACGCACCATCAATTGCAGAAGATGTCATATCAAATGCTCTATGAAAACTCTAAGGGCTTATATGGAAAATTCAATGTTACGACGCACATGCGAGTGCGAGGGACATCCAGGATGACGTCTAGCTCTTCGTTTGAGTAGAAGTCGTCTCCGGCGCGGGGCGGGACCATGGCCTTTTGATCAGTCAGATAAAGAACTAGAATATCGCTATGTTCGGATGTAGCCTATGTCACTAAGGGTGAAGGACTAACCACGATTGATAGATGAGGGATGGCTTTCTGAATCGCCCGGACGAGGCCTGGGGAGGGTATTGTGCGTCCTTCAACAAGTCCTCCATGTCGAGATTACCACATATCTCGAGCCTGTTTGCGCCACCGCGCGCAGCACTGGAAAAAAAAAAAAAACAGTATCTCGAACGTTAAGGCATCCGGGATGGTAAGGTCAGGATATGGGTGCAAAGCTGGGGGCAGATTGAACCGAATCCACACAAACTTCAAGTACTAGTTGCATCGACCGCGCGAAGCCTCCGGAACGTGTTATTTGGGAATGAGGGCGAGTGCCGAATGCCAGTGGGGGAACTGGCAGACGGATGAAAATGTGATACGAGAGGTGAGGCCGATGGCAGATGGCAAATGAGCTGGTGAGCTCGGGGGGCGTTCCTCGATGGGTGTCGTTAACCAAGATGACGTGATAATTGATGCCCAGCCCATTTCCAGCTCCGAGTCTCGGTTCTGTCCGAGCTCTTAAAATCTACTCTACCAAAGACAATACAGTACAGTATGCTACTGTGGTATAACAAGCCAATTTCAAGTTCCCGTCCACCCTGTCCTTTTCTCTTTTTTTCTCTTATTCAGTGGCAACTTCCTTTTGATCAAATCCTATTGGCATTCATCTCCCCTTCTTCAAGTTTTCACCCTCTCAAGACCCCCAGTCCTCCGCAAAAATGCCTGCTATTTGGTGGGAGGATATTACCTTTTTCTACGGACGAGAATGGCCATTGGACGATGTGGGCCATTCGTAACAGACAGTCTACCATCGTCCAATGCCCATTCTCGTCGCGACCATTGCGATTTGGCAACTGTCATCGTTAGGGTGCGCATATTCTTATTCTACACCCTAAACGCCGCATGATTGATATCGTGACTATTGGATACCGCCGCGTATTTTCTCCGAGTCGTCGTTCTTTCAGTGCGTCGATTGGCGTACGGATCGTCCTCGTAGTGATTGGAGCAAGCGCTTTTCGGGGTTCAATAAAGGTACTGTACATACTTATCCTATTTGCATGGGGCGTTGACTTCTTTTTTTGTCAGAGGTGGTACGTAAATTGAACATCCTTAGAGTCGAACATATCCAGGAATATAAAACACTGATGCTAGCTAACCAGGTGTCTCAGATACCGACTTCACCACATGGGCTGAGACGACTTCCTTTCAAAGCCACATTATTTGACGTTCTCTTCTGTTCTAGAGGTTCACCGATGACGAAGAGAGTAATCCGTACGTTCCCTATCACCTACGATTAGGTTAGCCCCAGGTACTGCGCGACTTGTGGGCTCTTGGTTACTCGCGTTGGGTGGATCTTTTTCAAGCCCAAGCGAGTTGACGCGTCGCGGCCGTGCGTCTTGGCATGAAATACGTCAGGTGACCGCAGCACCAAATATTGGCGAGTCAGTCATCCAAACACACGTTAGTTCTAACATCGGATGCATAATTCAAATCGCCATTACACTTGGTATTTTTCCCACCTGTCACATACGATGATACGGTCGGAGGATTCATCTATGTTGGGCGACTTCTCAGTGCGAATTTAGGTTTGCGTTGGAAGTAACCAAAGCGACTTTTTGGGCTTAGTCTGGCACTCGACATTTCTTCTCAACCCGTGGGATTTTGTGTTGCCCTCACCACATACTAAATGCTCAAGGAGAAGTACTACCATAGACTTTCTCATTGGGATCACTTGCTACCATACTCATGACGAGAATACGTCACGCACCAACTTTGTATGTCATGTCAAATCTAGTTGGATCCTTCCGACGTATTTGCAGCTACTCGCGCGCTGTTTACGGCTGGTGAGGGAAACCATAACCTCGTACGTGCCTCCGACCATAGAGCAGAGATAAGGGGACCCCCAGAGCCACGAAGCAGGCAGTGCCCCTGGAAGACGTCAGGATGGAATCGGAAGAGGGAGTGGCGCAGCATGAAATTTTACTAAGAGAAGCACGCGACCAGATCCAGGATGTCAAAAATGAATATCGGCGAAGATGAAGGTAACATGCTTTGACAGGAGCGCACCAGAGAATAAAGGGGGCCGCGAAGCTGCCGAAGGAGTGGATGCAGATGGACTCAGAGAGACTGGTACGAACGTCTGTGGAACAAGATCTGAATCGGTGGAGGACGTGGACACTGGGGGTATACTAGTAATTCGCAATCATGCTAGTCATGGCCCGAACGGTGCTGCTGAACATAGTCACGGTACACGTGGAAAAAGGGAGAAGAGATGGATGAGTCGAACATTGCAGGACTATGAAATTGCACACAGAGTAAGGCCCAGCCCGGAAGCAACTCTTGCAAATCTATTTAGATGAGCTATGAACATATACTGTAGACCAATTTGATCCATGAGCAAAGTTTGAAAAATCAAGCTGGGTATAATGTCTGCCTGCGATCCAGACAGTGTTAGATCTCTGAATATACGGTCGATGAATCTGGGGCACCCATAATAAAAGCTCCCCCTCTTCCCCGCACATCCAACCATCACTACTGACCAAAACCCTGTCCATAAAATAGACTTTCTCGATATTGCCTGTACTCCCTTTCACACGGATAATAAGTGTTTGCGAGGCCGAGTCGATGGGCTGCCTGTCCGATGAGGATGGAACAAACAAACCCGATTCAGTGGGTTCAGTGGACGAGCCCGCTTTCAACTCGCACTCCCCTATTGCGACATCCCACATGCGAACCGTCTGATTTGCTGAGGCGGAGGTGACATGTTGCCCATCTGGTGAGATTGCAACAGAGTAGACTCTGTCGCTGTGTCCAGTGAACGGACCTGCTACGACCTCTCCTGTTGCGGCATCCCATAAAGAAATCGTGCCATCCATTGAGGCTGAGGCAATGCGCTGGCCGTCTGGCGAGAATGCAACGGAACTGATCGTATTGGTGTGTCCAGTAAACGGGCCCGCTACAACCTCTCCCGTTGTGGCGTCCCACACGCGAATTGTGCAATCGAGTGAGGCCGAGGCGATGCGCTGCCCATCTGGTGAGAAAGCAACAGCGAACACTTTATCGGTGTGTCCAATGAACGGGCCCGCTACGACCTCTCCTGTTCCAGCGTCCCACACGCGAATCGTGCAATCGAATGAGGCTGAGGCGATGTGCTGTCCATTCGGCGAGAATGCAACAGAACAAACCCTATTGGTGTGCCCAGTAAATGGGCCCGCTACGACCTCTCCTGTTGCGGCATCCCACACACGAATTGTGCAATCGAATGAGGCTGAGGCGATGCGCTGTCCGTTCGGCGAAAATGCAATAGATCTGACCAAATTGGTGTGCCCAGTAAATGGGCCCGCTACAACCTCTCCTGTTGTGGCATTCAACACGCAAATCGTGCGATCTTTAGAGGCCGATGCGATGCACCGTCCATCTGGCGAGAACGCAACAGCAAAGACCGGTTTAGCGTGTGCAGTAAACGGGCCCGCTACAATCTCTCCTGTCGTGGCACCCCAAACGCAAATCTTGCAATCCCAAGAGGCTGAGGCGATCCTCTGTCCATCCGGTGAGAATGCAACAGAAAGGACCAAATCTGTATGTCCAGTGAAGTGGCCTGCTACAACCTCCACTGCTGCAGCATGCCACACACAAATCTTGGAATCACCGGAGGCCGAGGCGACGCGCTGCCCGTCTGGTGAGAATGCAACAGAAACGACCGAATCCCGGTGTTTAATAAATGGGCCCGCTACGACCTTTCCTGTGGCAGCATCCCATACGCGAATCGTGATATCTTTTGATGCTGAGGCGATACGCTGCCCGTCTGGCGAGAAAGCAACAGATACGACAGTTTCGGTGTGTCCAATGAATGGGTCCGCCACGATCTCTCCTGTTGCAACATCCCACACGCGAATCGTGCAATCGTCTGAGGCCGATGCGACGCGCCGCCCATCCGGTGAGAATGCAACAGAATTGACATAGTTGGTGTGTCCAAAAAATGGGCCTGCTAGGACCTCCCCTGTTGCGGCATTCCATATGCGAATTGTACGATCGTGCGAAGCCGAGGCAATGCATTGCCCATCTGGTGAGAATACAACGGAGTTGACGAAATTGGTGTGTCCAATAAATGGGCCTACTACAGCCTCTCCTGTTGCGGCGTTCCATACACGAATTGTGCGATCATAGGAGGCCGAGGCGATGCAGTGGCCGTCCGGAGAGAATGCGACAGAGCAGACCGAATCAGTGTGTCCAGTAAATGGGCCCACTACGATCTCCCCTGTTGTGGCATCCCAAACGCGAATCGTGGAATCAAATGAGGCCGAGGCGATGCACTGCCCGTCTGGCGAGAATACAACAGATGTGACTGGATCGGTGTGACCAGTAAACGGGCCCGCTACAACATCCCCTGTTGTGGCATCCCACACGCAAATCGTACGATCTCCTGAGCCAGAGGCGATACGTTGTCCATCCGGCGAGAACGCAACACAGTACACTGGTCCTCCATGTCCTGTTATCTCCATTTCCAATGCTGGCCAATGAGTCAACTGCCCGCGTTCCAGGGACAATGTGTAAGGATATAGGTGAATGAAATGCTTGAAGATGTGGGAAGAGGCTGGCGCAAAGGGTAAAGCAGAGACATAGATATGTGGAGCGCTCCTTGCTATCGCCATTCCAAAATAACGCACAAAAGAGGATGCATCATTCGCTAATGCCACCACATTTCCCACCTCCGTTCCGGAAGGTTGTTGCGACTTCATCCAATAGTCACTAAATGTCACATTCGAAGATAGAATGTGCCTACCTTCTGTTGGTCAAATCGTAACCATGTCATCAGAGATGACAATCCTCGCGAGGCAAATCCCACGCTGCTCTTGACGCTAAGCACCTCCAGCCAAAACAAAAGCTTTGTCTCCAAAAGAGATCGAAGTTTCGTGAAGAGGTCGTGTTCGAAATCGAAGTGCTTTAAATGATTGTCCCAGAAAAGGCAGGAATATGATAGAGCATCGGGAATGAATTTGGAAATTCGAGACTCCAGGTCTGGCACATCGCTGTTGGCGATATACGACGACTCGAGCTCGCAGATATTGAACTTAAGATTATCCAGCATCAACCCAAGGCAGGCATGTGCTAACTGGCGGTGGGCTTCTCCAAGGTCCACATAAAACGCGACACTCTTCATATTCGTCAAGTAGTCGCGGAATGAGGTATGGAGAGGAATGATTGGACGTGCTTCATCAAATGAAGTCACGTTACTCAGAAGCGAACCGAGGTGCCGGAGCATCTCGAGAACCGGTTCCGAATCTTCTGGGTCATCGATCGGAGCATACCGTCGCAGGGTCATCAAGGAACGAAGGGAGAGGGGCTTGACCGCAGCAAAAAGCTGTCCCATCACCGATCGAAATAAGATCTGTGCTTCATGAGGTTTGAAGTAACCTTCGAGAACTTCTTCGTATAACTTGTCCAGCGGATCTTGTCCATTGAGATCTCGAGAATGTCCTAACAGGCGCTGAACACACTTTTTCTTGCTAAACCCAAACATAGCAGGAGGGCTATTTATGAACCCACATGCGACAGCTGCCCACTGAAACAAGCCCTCTGCTGCTTTTGCTAGTTTCATTCCATGGTCTTTGAAAATGCCATGAGGGAGCTCGCTTTCGATATACAGGCAAATGTCTTGCTCCGTCTTGGCAGACAGTGTGGGATCATCCATGTAGAGGGTGTCGACAGACGATTCTTCGGCAAACGCAGCTTCAATGCCATCCTCCGGCCTTGACGTGACCAGGATGCGAAATTTCGGTGGAAGCTCGAAGAGATGTCGAGAGAGAAATACGTGTAGTCCATTTTTACCGATTGCGTCACCACTTTCATCCAATGCATCGATAACGATAAGAATTGGGTCACGAACTTCGATGTTCTTGAGTGGCTCAAGGAGGAGGGATTCGAAGAGTGTCCGATAGTCTCGAGTACCACAAAGAGACGAATTATTTTTAAGGACCCTGCCGAGAGCTAGTTTGAAAGCAGGATTGCGATCGGAGAGATCGCAAGCGAGAGTCGTGAAGAGCTGGTAAGCCTCGTCTTTGGACTGTTCCTTTCGGAGAAAGGCAAAGTAAGAGCCGAGACACTTGTTCTCGAATCGACGTGCGACTTCGTGTGCAATCGATGACTTTCCTGTTCCTGCTTGGCCGAGGAGAACGAGCCCACGGTTGGATTCTGGATTCTCGACCCACTTGATGATATAATCCAAGAAGTCTTCGCGTGTGCCAGGAAGACAGCGGTTCTTATCACCGTGTCGCCAGCCTCCCTTATAGGGCAATTCTCTGATTATTAAACCCAGTTCTGTGAGCGCCTTGTCAGATCGACGATCTTATAAGAACCTGAGTTACGCACCGGCTTCTGATGTTTGGCTTGACATCGCCATTAGCTGTGGAATCGATGAGTCAAAAAACTCGAACTTGGCTGGTGTAATATTACTCACATTGACCTGGACTTGACTTACTCCATCCTGTACTTTGTTCACGGCGCCCTGTATTTTGCTCACATCGTGCTGCATCCCAAGCACAGCAACCTCGGTGGTGACAGCTGCAAGCGCGAGGAAATCATCTCGCAGTCGGATCAGGGTCGTGCGGAAGTCTTCAATTTCCCCGTCAACTTGACCAAAGACATTCTTCAAAGTCCGCGTGCCTGCCAATTACATGTTTATAATCACCAACAAGAGAGGTCAATACGACCTACCGACTCGCACATGCTTCGCATACAATTCGATAAATTTCCCAATCTCGTAGACGCACTGCAGCATCTCCTCCAGGATTCTTGCTTGCCTAGACTCCGGCTTTATACTCCTCAAAGCATCCGCATCTTTCGCAAATTCAAATCCATCACGTATCACTTTGAATAACGCTCGGACGTTGTCGTCGCGCTCAACCTGCTGTAGCAAGGTCTGCCACCGAGGTGAGAGTAGACAGTGAACCTTCAGTACGCCCGGCAAAGCAAGAAGACGCACCTCGGGAATCTTTGAGAGCAGACCCCATGCTATCTTTGCATAGGGTTGCAACTGAGGAACGAAGTCAGCTTAGATATAAATAGGCAATAATATGAGCATACCGCTGCGATGGCACTGACAGCATCCATCACCCGCTTGATAACATCAACAGCACTGCTCCATGTCTCCATCATATTGAAAGCGTCCTCGGCGCGACTGAGAGCAGCAGTTAACATCTTCGTCTCGTTATCGAGAGCAGGGTTATCTCGATCAGCTGTTGCGGAGTTGGAGGTATTAACTCCTGCAGGAAGCGAAGAACTGGCGTTTGCTGATACGGTGATTGTCAAGAGCGTGGCCGACTCAGTTTGACGTCCAGCATGTCCGTCAGCACCGCTCAGAATAATACCAAGTTCTAAATGTAGGATGCTCAGCCAGGCGGATAAGAATTCAAAGCAAAAGACGAACCACGCTGGGATTCACAGGAGATCTCCTTCCTTCCAATAAGGATGTCTCTATGTATTGAGCTTTTCGCATATAGAGAGACTGTAACGCTGGAGAGTGGTTGTATAGTACTGGGAGAGGCTCAGTTGTAAGTAAAAATGAAAACGTGAGGTTTCTCACAAGGCTTCGATGTCCTCGTTCCACTCTACGCGTTGCCCGTCACTCCGCACAGATCGCGTCTGCCATGTCCTCGACCCGTCGGTCACAGTAACATATAACTGTCGTTTTCTCCCCAGGGGGGACTTGATACGGGGAAGATTGTTCGCCCTGAGGACTGACATGGAAAAAGATATTTAGTACTTATCTGAGCAGCGTCACAAAGATACGTACCAGTGACCTGGATCTGGAGCAAGCTCGGATGTGTTTCGCTGACCTGAGCGCTGTTCAAGAACAGTTATGTGAGCAAATATCGTATGGAAATGCGAGTGACAGATGCACCTTGTCCCAGAGTTCTGAGGATCTGGGCTGTAGTGAGGTCAACATTGAGGGACATCGGGGGTGGAGAAAGTTTAGCATACGAATCATGGATCATCTTGTGCGAGAAATGGCCTAAGTACGATTCTTCGTAGAAGACGAGTGAAGAGGTTGAGGCAACGAAGCGCTGAGGAGACGGAAAAGAGGGTTTGCCGTGCTGTAGCCGCTTTCAGTAGCCGCAGTACAGTATTAGCGCCTGTTCACTCCGCCGTTGTCGCTTGTTACGCTGGCAGTCGGGGACTCCATGAGAATTGCCGCGTAAACTTGTTTTCTCTTTCCGGGTACATGAGTACAGTAGTATTGTTGGCTTATAATAACAATAAAGTGGTCCAGTAATGGCCGGAGAGCGAAGTAACACGTTCTGGAGGCTTCGCCCGGTCGATGCAACTAGTACTTGAAGTTTGTGTGGATTCGGTTCAATTCTGCCCTCAGGTTTGCACTCATATCCTGAGCTCGCCATCCCGGATGCCTAAACGTTCGAGATGTTATTTTTTTTTCTCCAGTGCTGCGCGTGGTGGGGCAAATAGGCTCGAGATATGTGGTAATCTCGTTGGAGGACTTGTTGGAGGACCCTCCCCAGGCCTCATCCGGACGATTCAGAAGCCGTCCCTCATCTATCACTGCAACGATGGTTAGTCCTTCACCCTTACTAATACAGGTTATATCCGAACATAGCGATATTCTAGTTTCTTTATCTGACCGATCAAAAGGCCAGTCCGGCCCCGCACCGGAGACTTCTTCTACTCAAACGAAGAGATAGACGTCATGCTGGAAAACATTGGATTCTTCAAAAGCGTCGGCATCGTAGGTGTCGTATTCGGTGTCCTTAATCCAGATAGGACTGTTGATGTCCCTCGCACTCGGATGTGCGTTGTAATATTGTATTTTCAAGATAAACCGGATGCTGCTCTTCCCATGCAAGGTTTATCACATTTCGGAAAGTGTCATAGTCTGTTTTTATAGAGTATTCGATATGACATCTTCTGCAATCGATGGTACGTCGAAACTATTGCAATCACAGATACTCCGTCTCGGTGACATCTTCCATAGTGTTCGACCAGATACGCACGATACAAGGCGTGACGCGAATCCTAACTAGGTCGGTATCTTTCCGCCACTCCAGTGTTCTCTTCTGACTGTGGGACCCCTTCCCGAAGCAGACAAAGCCAATCGGTCCTAGCCATTTTACCTGTCCTCGAAGAGTTGCTTCCTTGGTTGCAGAGAACAGGGGGACCAACTATTCTTCCGGGTGCAGGCATCAACCCCGGAAGCATTCGCCAAGTCTTGGGCCGTTTACTTGCATGTGGGCTGAAGGAGGTTCATCCAAAACATCGGTCCGCAGCTCCTTGACCTCTTACCACCACCATCCCTAGTCAGAACCCACCTGGTATCTCGCGACCTGACTCTGCATTCCTCAACGTTTCACCACTTGACTCTGCTATCATCGTCCTTGTTTGTTTTTGTCGACATCTCCCCTTCCTTCCCCCTCCTCCAATGGACCCCGTTGTCCCACCTCCTTCCTCTGGGGAACCCCCCGCTCTCCCTATTCCTTACACCCCTCTACACCCTTCCCTGCCCATCCCTGTCCCCCCCGGCCTCGGAGACGTGCACCTAGTCACCGGAGCTACTTCCCTCCCCTCCTTCACCATAGACCTCCTCCCTACCCCTCCTTCCTCTTTTTTCGACGCGACCGTCAACGGCAGTGTCACCAGGGCGGCTCTCGAACGCCTTGGCAAGTTCTTCAGCCACGGCTTCACCACTCCTTCCTCCTCCCCGGATTCCGCCATCCCGAGGGAGCTTTGGTTCCGTGTCGCAGCCACTGTCATCCTCCAGATTCATGGGGGCATGCGCCGTTCTTGCATGACCCTCGACCCTGACAACTCCCGAGACGCTCACCCCCTCCCCCACCCCTCCCCTGAACTTGAATCCTCAGTGGCCACTACCGCTGCCAGGATCCGAGCAATCGACTCCTTTTTTTCCACCTTCAGCACTGACCCTGCCCAATGGTCCCTGTGCATGCATTGCCTTGAGAATTGCGAGACGGCCTCAGTGGAACAACGTTTCCAGGCTGCCCTCATGTCCTGTGGCCACGACGTTCAGGTGGCTCATACGTCCATCTTTAATGCCGCTCACCGTGATCTCTCCCAGCTGGCCGATCGCTGGGTCACCGATCAACTCACGGAAATTAAGGCTGCCTTGATTGGGCATGTCCTTAACCTCCCCTCTGACACTTCCCACCCTGAACTCGATACTTGGGTCCGAGATATGGCCCAACACA
Source organism: Lactifluus volemus (assembly GCA_022376515.1). NCBI lineage: Eukaryota > Fungi > Basidiomycota > Agaricomycetes > Russulales > Russulaceae > Lactifluus > Lactifluus volemus. Next base: position 70,110 of record WTXI01000099.1, on the reverse strand, counting down.
TCTCTGACCGTGTAATCCCCTCCCTGGCGGAGGAAGAACGCCGCACTACTATTGCTGCTTTGACCCAAGAGTCTCTCGACGATGCACAGGCCCAAGTGACCGCCCTTCACAAAGACGAATTTGCCCGCCTACAGACGCAAGCCTCCCGCGATGTTATGGACTAACACGTGTTTGCTAACTCATACTATACATTTTCGGACTGATGACTCATTTCTGCTGACTCTTTGCTTATGTGAATGGACTGCCGATTGCTTTGTTCCAGATCGCTTACTTATTTCTCTCACGATACAGCCTCGCACAGCACCGTACAGCCTCAAGCAACAGCCCATGCACAGGATGACTCGCTGATTCCTGAAACATGTTTCAAACCCTGAAAGCTGTACGAAGGTCACAGCCCCTATGGCTGTGTACATAGCCGCGTTCCTTCCATATATAAACCCTGTACTTTCTGCCCTAGAGACCTTAAGTCTCAGTTTTGTTTCGCAATCCAAGTCTTCTATCTATTAGAACCTTGCTTGCCTAGAAACATCAGACCTGAGAGAACCCTCTTGACATCACGCTCTTCGACTTCTTGACACTTTGGTCTTATCCCTAAGCCCAAAGCCCTTGACCTCTGAAACGCTCTTGACTTAGTCGTTTACTAAGTCTCATCTTTATCGAACCTTTGATCTTGACTTGCACGTCTTGCAAGTCTAGTTCTTGACTTCACGAACGAACGTACACTTTGTACAAAGGTCCCACTTGGAACCTTAACACGCGAACTCTCTGAGGAATATGAGGCCTACCGCGCCTCCCTCCATCAACAAATGGACGCTGATTTTCTCGCTTATAAACAGCAACTCCGTATTGAGGCCCAGGAGGCCAAAGAAGCGGCTCGCATCGCCGCGATCCAGGTGTTGCCCCCTCCTCCGAAATCTGCTGCTAAATCTACCTGCAAGACCCATCGCGTTGACCCCCTCGCACGCCCCCCATCCCGGGCCCAGTCTGCCCACCCCTCCCCAATCGCACTCCTCAAGCGTCCCCGATTTGCCCCCCAGACGAACCCCCCGCTCTTTTCCTCCCCGGTCCGGGATCCCTCCAGCCTCTCCCGGCCAGCCCCCGGCTGTCCAACCCATCCAACCCCTCACTCCGACCCCTCCCCCCGCAGACCCCCCTGCCCCCACCCCTCCAACTTCGTCCTCACCAGGCCTCGCTGAAATCTTGGCCCACCTCTCGTCGCTCTCTTCAAAGGTGAAGAACCTTGACACCAGAGTGGAGATGTTGGAGGGCTACCCTGACTTTGGCCCCGATTTTGAGATGGACTATGGCGACCCCCCACAGACCGCCATGCCAGTCCTCCCCCAACCCACCGGCTGGGACGGCCCCTCTCCCCCTCCTGTTGCCCGCATTGACGACCACGTCGACGACCATTCCTTCCCTCCCCTCCTTTCTGTCCACCCCCCGTCCACACCGATACCCGTCCCTCCGGCCAAACCAGCCGTTAACCCCCAACCGACGCCCGCGCCCTTAGACAAGGCTCCTTCCCCTACTGGCCCCTGGATCAGCGCTGTCCATGGCCGCCGGAAGGGGAAAGGGAAGCAACCCACAAATCAACGGTCCACCGTACGTCAGAACAGCCCTCCCGTGCCATCATCCCAGTCCCCTCCGCCATCTTCTGTGCTCACTAAGGAGGAACTCCTCAAAATGTCCCGCCCCCAACTCTTAGCTGCCTACCACGCCAAATGGGGCAAAAAGCTGACCAACAACAACCTCACGGCCCCTGCCATCATCGATCTTTACCTCACCAAGCCTATTACCCAGAAGGCACAACCTAACAAAGCTACCCCTCCTTCCCTCACCACTGACTATTTGCTCATCCGCACCTCCCCAATTGTCCTCGGAGAACCCAAGAGACAGGACCAGGGGACAATCACCCGCGACCTCCAAAGGGCTATCCGCCAGTCCACGGTACCCTCCGACGGTGTCTCTCTCCTTGCCGGTCGCTGGCAAGGCCCCAACTCACACAACTTCGTCCTCACTTTTGCTGGCTCCCCCCCCATGGAAGCGGTCTTCCACCTCCGAAAACTTCTCACAGACCCCTTCCCACCTTGCCTCCTCACCCCTCAAAAAGGCTCCGTCCGGGTCCTCCTTAACGGAGTCCCGGCCATCCGTGACGAAGAAGGCAACCTCCCTTCAGAACAGGACATTCGCCGAGAACTAGAATCCAACCCTGTCTGCTCTGGTATCACTTTCCTTGCAGCCCCTCGCTGGCTCAAGAAAGATGTTGACTTCTTCGCCCGCCACTCCTCCGTTCTCCTCAGCCTCGTCGACCCGGACGGTAAAACCGTCCCATCCCTCATTCGTTCTCCTCCTGCCCTCTTTGGCCAACAAGTGACTGCCCAGCGCTTCGAAGCCAGACCTACCCTCCAACAGTGCAACCGATGCTGGGGTCTCGGACACCAGGTGTTACGGTTATGCGGGCCGCCCGGCCCATTCCTTACTGTCGCGGTTCGCAGGGACCGTGGCTCGAAGTGAGCTTCGTTCGGTTGGCTATTTGCTGTGGCGAGTTGGACAAGACTAGCAACACCAAATAGTCGATTCTAGAACACGCAGGCAAGGTCCAACAAGGAGTAGACTTGACTGTGCGAACTCTCGAGGTTCGTATCGCGTGAGGCGGTTGGTACGGGCCGGCGCACGCGATGGTCGGAGTTACCGTTCCTAAAGAGGATAGACGGTGGCAGATGGATAAATGACGATGTGTAGGTTCAACCGCAACACGGGCGCGAGTGTATTGGAATGCAAGGAGTCTCGCCTTCCAAGGACACTCGTGGAGGTTGAACTAAGGTTCGAGGGCGGACGCGGGGTGAGAAGTGGGACTACTTCTCACAGCGCGTTCGTATTAGGGTTCAGGCGTCTGGGACTTGTTCAAGGAAATGGAACAAGTTCACAGATGTCTGATCGTGGCGCGAAGTACCTAGATCAAGGTACGAAGAGGGGATTCACAAGAAGAGAGGAGAAGATGCGATGCGAGTGTGAGCAGAGACAATGAACTGTGATTCTAGACGAAGCTGAAGCTGGGGCTTTAGCTCGTCTACAGGGCCCTATTTATGCGTACAGAGGGCCAGCCAACTATCCTACAAAGGTCACAGTACAGTAGCGAAGTCAAGACTATTGACTAAGGACCTGAGTCAGTTCTGATGACTCAAGAACTGACTCAGTGCGTCTGACTCAAGATCTGAGTCAAGAACGCTGACTCAAGATTTGAGTCATGATCCCTGAGTCAAATACACGTCCAAAACGGCAACGCACAGCCCCTAGAAGCGGAACAGAAGGGGCTGGCCAAGGAAAGGGATCCTAGGTCACAACACAAGTCGAAAATCAGACGGAAAACAGTAAGAAATGGGCCGGGCGGCCCGCATAACCGTAACAGTACCCTCTCTCCTAGGCGCATGTACCACCATGCGCCTCAGTCACCCCTGTCCATGGACTCCCAGTCAATGTCATCCCAAAGCGCCTCACCTGCATCGACGTCATCTGCGTCATACTCATCCCAGTGATGAGCGACGGGCCGCAACTCCGTGGCCTTGACAGGACAGTTCCTCCCATAGTACTGGTGGTCAGGGAAGACCCGGCACCTATAGACAGTGCAACGCGTATGGGGGTGGTGACAGTCATGGGAGTAGTGCCCTCTCTTCTGGCAATAGAGGCACTCCCTCCACAAAGGACAGTTCTCGTACTTGTGGTCCACCCCGTCCTTGTTGCACTTGCCGCAATAATATGACTTCTTCCCCTCCTCTTGCGCTTGCCAGTGATTCTCAGAGGGCTGACTCCGGAATCACCACCAGACGGCCCCCCATGCGACGAAGACGCGACGACGAGTGGACGTAGGCCGTCCCCATCTGTTGCACGTACCCCTGGAGTTGATGAGCACCGTCACTGCAGAAGGTTGGGCCCAGCTGAAGACCTTCCAGGGATCGTAAGGGGATTCGGATCGCAGCGCGTGGGGGTCTCCAGCGACATGACTTCTGGCTGGAACCTCATGTCCGCTGCTAGCGTCTCCAGGGCTTCCTGGATAGGCGAGAGTTGGGGAGGCGGCGTCGGGCCTGGGAGAGGAGATGGGGTCCTCGGATGGTACGAGGGCTGCGGCGAGGCTCTTGGCGAGGCGAGCGGGTGGTCCTCCTGTATGGTGGAGGCGCTGATCTGGGCTGGTTCTGCTGGGTGTCCTCGGCAAGGGACGTCTCTGAGAGGGACCACTCTCCCCCCTCACAGACCGTGAGGGAGTCGAACGACGAGTCGAGGAGTTGGAGGTAGTCCTCCTCTGAGTTGGGGTACTGGAGCGCAAGTTGTAAGGCATTACTCATGGAGGCAGAGGAGATAGTGGGAGCGATGATGGTGCGGATTCGTCTTTTCCTCTTCGCTTTTATCCTCCCTCCTCCTATCGCATTGGGGTTGCGCTGATAGAACTCCTTAACGAGCTCGGGAGCTTTCACATTGCCAGCGGGTTCCCAACTATCATGCGCGGGTGAATATCCCTTCCAACGAAGGAGATACTCAAGCTTTTCTGCCTTCCCCTTTTTGCGCGCATCAATGATCTGTTCCACCTCATATTCTGGTTCGCCTTCCATCAGATCAGGTGGCGGTTCTGCGAAGTTACGCCCATGTTCCTCCGTCTCCTTGTAAGGTGTTAATAAGGACGCGTGGAAGACATTGTGAATGCGCCAGTGTGGGGGAAGCTGGAGGCGGTACACCACCGGGGAAATGACGTCAACGATGGGGAATGGACCATATCTTTTGGGTCCCAACTTTGCGGACGGATAGATTGTCTTTAGGTTTGTTCCCTCCAACAATACTTGTTGTCCTTTTTCGAATGGGTAGAAGTGCCTTTGACCCTTCTTTCTCTGGCGCCTTTTTAGCCACAGTTCCTGCGCTTTTCTGATAGCATCCTGGGCGCGCTCCCTAGCCTCCTTAAGCCACATTTGTCTTTGATGTAACGCTGGGATATTTGTGCTTTTTCCGGAGGGGTGGATGATTGGGTTTGCGCCCCACAAGAGCTCACAGGGAGCCTTCCCTGTGCTCGCATTTGGCCAGGAGTTGTGAACAAATTGGGCAAGAGGAAGAAGGTTTGCCCAGTCGTCTTGTTGGCTGCTTCCATAGATCCGCAAATACTGCTCCACCCACTGATTAGCGCGTTCTGATTGTCCATCAGTCTGCGGATGATAAGCAGAGCTGATGTTCTGTGTGATTCCTAGCAGTTCACACATCTGGCGGGTGAAGTGTGCAGTAAAACGGGGATCTCTGTCCGAGATGACGTGGTGGGGGCAGCCAAAGAGAGGGAAGATGTGTTCCACATAGAGCCGGGCCACTTCTTCTGCGTCAATTGTCTTCTGACAGGGCAAGAAGAAGGCTGCCTTCGAGCAATCATGGTCCACTACTGTGAGGATCGAGTCATATCCCTTTGAGACTGGGAGATCGGTGATGAGGTCAAGGGAAATGGTCTGGAAAGGGATTGCCTTCGGTTCAACAGTGATCGGCATCAATGGTGGTTTAGGTTTCACAGTGTTGGGTTTCGTCATTTGGCAAGTTGCACATCCCTTAACGTAGTTCTGGACGAACTGTCGCATCGTCGGCCACCAGTAGTCCTCAGACACCTTCTGAAGCGTTGTGGCGATGCCTGGGTGCCCAGCCAAGGCGTGGTCATGGTACTCATGCAAGATCTGTCGCTTCAGATCCTCCTGGTCTGCGACCACAGGTCTTCCTTGGTGCACCCAGTGGTGATTTACTGAGTCCAGTGGGTAGGAGCGATGCAGCTCTGCGAAATAGCTCGGTGTGCGTGCTTGCCAATCCCAAACCTGTTGTTCGAGACTGCTGACCTCCGCTGCCCGCGCGAAGAGTTTGTCAGGCAGGACAAGGGTGTTTTCGTTATCGTGTTTCCCTTCGTCCACTCCTGGTGGTCTGGACAGCGCGTCAGCCTTGTTCAGCTTGCCTGGGCGGTGCACCAGTTTGTAATTGTAGTCCGCAAGGTCACTGAGGTACCTTGCTACGCGTCGGTTGATTCTCTGGGGTTGCCGGTAGTATCGAAGATTATTATGATCGGTGTGCACAATGGCAGTGAAGGGAGAGGAGAGGAACAAGTGTCTCCATCGTCGCAAACCCCGAATTACCGCCAAGAGCTCTCTATCATGGACGTCATACCCCCTCTCAGCTTCGTTCAATGTCTGGGAGTGGTAGCCCACTGGACAGAGCCTCTGTTTGTCGTTTCGTTGGTAGAGGATGGCCCCAGTGGCATACTGGGACGCGTCCACCTCCATCTCGAAGGGGCGGTCATAGTCAGGTCTTTGGAGGACAGGATCGGACTCTATGATCTGGAGGAGTGCATCCAGGGCCTTGGTGCACTCATCCGTCCATTTGAATGGTCGTCCCTTCTTCAGTAAAGCAGTGAGTGGCGCCGCAAGATGTGCAAAGTGGGGAATGAATGGTCTCTGGTACCCCAAAACACCAAGCGTGCTCCGGACCTCTTTTACTGAAGACAAGGTTCGAGGCCATTGAGATAGTCCTTTCCTCTTCGTGGGATCAATGCGGATAGTCCCATGTTCCACGCGGATGCCAAGGTAGTCAATGCTGGTCTGCTCAAACTTGCACTTCGACAGTTTGAGGAAGAAGGACTCCTGGCGGAACATCTCGAGGATTTCTCGGACTATCCTCCTGTGTTCCTCCACATCTCCCCCTGTGGCCACCAAGACGTCGTCCATGTATACAAACACCTTCCCTGGGTAGCGGTTCATGATCTTAGCGAAGACCCGATCCATGCAACGCTGAAAGGTGGCTGGAGAGTTCTGGAGGCCGAAGAGCATCACCTTTGGTTGGTATAGGCCAAAGGGAGTCTTAAATGCGGCCTTCCATCGATCCTCAGGGCGAATCTGGATGTTATGATAGCCCCAACGAATGTCTAGTGCCGTGAAGAGGGTGCGTCCATGCAGCGCTTCCAGGATTTGCTCAATGCGAGGGATGGGGTACACATCTCGAATCGTCCAACTGTTCACTTCCCTATAGTCCTGGATGGGTCGGAGACTTCCATCTCTTTTCTTTATAAAGAACCAAGGGGTCGACCAAGGAGAGTTGGACTTTTCGATGAATCCCCACTGCTCATTCTCTTTCAAGAACTTCTGGGTCGCTTCTTTCTCCTCCCTCGTGAGGGCATAGACCTTACAATTGATGGTAGCTGGGGCGTCCTCCTTCAAGACAATGGCATGATCCTCTGGTCGTGAAGGTGGGAAGCGATGGGATTTCTCTTCGTCAAAGACGTCCGCATAGTCCCGGTATTGGGGTGGCAGCACCTCGTGCTTTTCCCCACTGGCTACCTGCTCTTGGTGCGCCTTTATGGCCCATTCCTGGGCCACATTGGTGCGATCAATGCGTGCTGGTTCCTTTTCCCTGTCCTTGTATATCTGACGAGGGCGCTGAAACTTCCTCCACTTGGTTTCGATCCGTACTCCTCCATTCTGCACTTCCCCCTTGGTCCAATCGATGCGAGGATTGAACTCTGAGAGCCAGGGATGTCCCAAGAGTACACGATCTTTGCCAAGATTGGTGACATAGAACCGCTGGAGAGTATCCTTGTCTCCTACGACACAGCGAAGAACACAGTACTCCGTGAGTGTCCCAGCTTGGTTCTGGGTTCCATCCACATTGTAGACGTAGCGGGGGTGAGGGAGTTTATGAGTGCTGAGTCCCCATCGGCGGACTGTGCGCTGATCAAGGAAGTTTTCCGTGGCTCCACTGTCGACTAAGGCGACATCTGCGACCGTTTTGTGGACATTTGAAAACGAAATGGGCAAATTCAAAGCATTGGCATTGGCATAGCTAATGTACATTCGTTTCAGTCCTAAGGCTCGTACCCAGGTCGCGCGGCACGAGCTCTTCAAAAATCCTGGGGCGCAGAGTCGGTGGAGTCAACCATATCCTTGATAAAACGTTCCTTGTCGTCGTCAGACAACTTCATAAGTCCGTCCATAAGCTGGTCGCGGGTGATTTCCTTTCTTTCTTCTTCGACAGCCCGCACCGCGGCGGGGCGCTGTGCAGGCTTGCTGTCCTTGTGCTGGCTCTTTTTCTTCTCAGGGCATGAGCTACTTATGTGGCCCTGCCGACGGCAGGTGAAGCAGCGTCCTTCTGCCCGTAGCTTCTTCTTTTCTTCAGGTGTAGGCCCCCCTGTGCGAATGGCATCCACATCCATGGCGTCTGAGGGCCGTGGCTTCACTTGTCTGCCCGGCTGGTACCTTCCCAAGGCCGCAGCAAGGCGTCGGCGGAAGTCCTGGCCTGGCCTGTCTCCAGAGGTGGCTCTGGCTTCGATGTACCTCCCTTGACGCCTCAGGGCCGCTGCCTGCCATCCTGCCAGAGTGTCGGGCAAGGTGGGTTCAAAATCAATGATCTTCTCGCGGAGGGCTCGCTTCAGCCCATCCTTGAATCGAAGAAGGGTTCCTTGCTCGTTTGGACCCCACTTGGCGAGAGCGATTAGCGTGTTGAAGTTATTGATGTATGTTTTGAGGTCCTCCCCCTGCATTTCCAGGGCGAGCAGGCTTCCCAACGCCTCCTCCCTGGCCACAGTGTTCTCGAACTGTGCTCTGAATGCGTTGTCAAAGTTCGTCCAAACCATTTCATCGTTTGGATCAGTGGCTAGAAGGTGGTGTGGATGCTGTCGCCACATCGCCACTCCATTCATGAGAGGCTGGATGATTCCATCGACCCATTGGTCGACTGCCTTGCCTCGGATCCTTCCTATACAGGTGAGGACCCGCAGGTAAGGGTTGCTTATGGAGGGGTGGTCCCGGTTCATTTCCCAAAAGACCGAGAAGGCGCGACGGAAACGTGCGAGGTCGTCACGATCCCCATTGAAAATTTCAGGGATCGTGCCATAGAGGGCTGAAGGCTGGTGTGGTTGACCACCTGCTGATTGTCCTCCCGGAGGGGGAGCTCCTCCTCCTCCTCCGCCTCCTCCCCCGCCTCCACCTCCACCGCCGCCTCCACTGCCTCCTCCTCTGCCTCCACTTCCTCCCGGCTGTGCCCCAGCCGGAGGTCCTCCTCCAGGTTGCCCAGAGGAGCTGAATCCTGTGATGCCAGCTAGTGCTGTTGGTGCGGTAATGGCAGTGCTGACTGCAGCTGACCTGATGAACGCACTACCACTAGGCACACTAGGATGAGGTTGTGGAGAGGGGGAGAGAGCGGCTGGAAACATGGTGGGATCTACCAACATTCCAGTGGTTGGGTCTGTCACCATCGACACACTGATGTCGGAGTATGGCGATTCCATTTGTTTTTGTACTGGGGGCACTTGCAACGTCGAGGTTGGTTCAAGCTGCTGATGAATTCCAGGGGGAACACTGGTCAAAGGAGGTTGTGCGGCTTGATAGACCGGTTCAAATAATTGTCCACTAGGTGAAAGTGCTTCGGGTCGTTCTGGGGTACTTCCAGATCCTGAGCCTGCCGGTGTCAAGGACAGTGCGTGTACTGGATAGTCTGGGTGCTGTGGATCACTTGGTTTCCACCAGCCGAGTTCAAATCGTGCGATGTCGTCGTCTGTGATGTATCTCCCTATCTCTGTCGCGTAAGTCTGTTGTTTATCAAACCACTCGACGTGATACCACTTCTGGTTGATAAACTCGATGGGCCCGTGTGGATCTCCTTTGTCAAAAGCCCAATAGGCACTTTGCTTGGGGTTTTCTTGACGTTCTATCCAAAAGGCGTGCCCAACTACGTGGTCTGGGAGGTCTGGTGCGTCTCTGGTCTCGACTCTGGAGAGCTTCCCCTTTTCTGAGGTCCAACCAACAGTTATGGAAGCCGTTTTTGTCGATCAATCGCCCACTCTTTGCAAGAGGAGCGGTCTCAGTAGCCTATACGTTGTTTTTTTTTTTTTTTTTTTTTTTTTTTTTTTTTTTGAAGCATTTTCTATTAACTAGACGGATTTCCGGGGAGCGCCCGCTATACCGTGTCAAAGTCCTAACAGAACTACTACCTAAGACTAATCACTTGTCACGTAAAGTGTCCATCAGCCCGCGGCGCGTCTGGCGCTTCTTCGCAGTATTCAACCGCTCCGAACGCCTGTCCGCGGTACCCTCAAAGGGCTGGTCAGAAGCAAGCTCTCCGGCCATCGTGTGTACAGGGGGTCGACTAAAAGCCGCTCTTATAGCACTGGAGGGGGCCTCAGGCGCTTTTGGGGCAGCCTTCGGCTTCTTCTTTTTCGGGGGCGCTTTTGGCTTCGACGTCTTCGCAGCTTGCAGAGCCGTAGTGGCTGAGGGAGTGAGGGAGGCAGAGGGTGCGGTGGTGGTGTTGGGGACCGGCTTGTTCAGTTTTGGGGGGGCGTCAGCTTTACCTTTGCCCTTCCCATCCCCACCCTTCCCGCTCGCCTCTTTGGACAAGGGGCATCGGTGTCTCTTCGCAGCTTTGCGCGAGGCGAACTTGCGTCCGCACTGCTGGCATTGCCGTTGTGGTCGGCCTTCAACTGCTTCTTCCGCGGTCTTCCGGCGTTCTCGCCTCGATGCGCGATTCCTTTTCCGTGCAAGTCGCTTCTTCTCCTTCTGGGCCCGGGTTTGATGACGTTGCCCTTTGGTGAGATCGAAGAAGGCCGTTGGGCCTTCGCCGTTGAGAAGCTCTAAGATAAACCCAAACATCACCTGTTTCACCTTTTTGATGGGGCGAGGCACAAGCGCAACAGCGCACTTGACCAGGTGAGCGTGGAACTGGGGAGTAAACTCCACCCAGGAAATTTTTCCGTCCTCGGCCTTTTGAGCCGAGAGGGTGTTCGCCTTGAGGTGGTCCACGGAAAGGAACCAGCGACGACGGAAGATGTTGTAGATGTCGAAAATTGAGAGCTCTGCATCCACAGTAAGTGCCTTCTTCTTGGCAAGCCGCTTGCCCGGGGGAAAGTAGCGAGTCGAGGGAAGGGGCTCTGCCCCGCCGTCCAAAGTATCCATGGCGGGCGTTGAAGTGGGCTGAGAAATGGGGGTCCCAGTAAAAACCCGGGGAGGGTAAAATTCGTGGGAATTAGAAGGGCCAGACTCATCCTGCTGACCGGTAGGGGACAGGGGAGGGGCCTCTGAGAGAGAGGGAGGGGGAACACTAGCCACCGCCAACAACCGAGCCAACCGGGTTGTCGCTTCCGAGGGGGATGCGTTAGCCGGGGCGGGGGGAGGGGGGGGCAGGGAGGGAGGGGAAGGTGCTGACGTGGCCGCTAGGAGGGCCGCTTTGAGGGCGGCCTCCCCTGCAGCTTCGTCCCCGTAGGGCACATTCTTCAGGACCGCACGAGCAGTCTCCAGGGCTTCCCGGGCACCTGTAACGCCGGACTCAGCGTCTGTGTGAGCTTGTAGATAGTCTTCTTTGCAGAGGACGGGGGGGTAAGGCATCGTGGGAAAAACAACGATGATGGTGGTAAGAAACCAAGAAGGAATCGCCTATACGTTGTTCACTCTAGCAAGAGGAACGAAAAATTTCTGTGCACTCTGGCACACACTTTCTCGGCCTGAAAAGAAAGTGGGCAACGGTCTGGTTCGTTCGGGGTACACTTCTTATGACGAAGAAGTGGAGGGGTAGGAGCTTCAGCTTATGTCGCGGTTCGCAGGGACCGTGGCTCGAAGTGAGCTTCGTTCGGGTTGGCTATTTGCTGTGGCGAGTCGGACAAGACTAGCAACACCAAATAGTCGATTCTAGAACGCGCAGGCAAGGTCCAACAAGGAGTAGACTTGACTGTGCGAACTCTCGAGGTTCGTATCGCGTGAGGCAGTTGGTACGGGCCGGCGCACGCGATGGTCGGAGTTACCGTTCCTAAAGAGGATAGACGGTGGCAGATGGATAAATGACGATGTGTAGGTTCGACCGCAACACGGGCGCGAGTGTATTTGGAATGCAAGGGAGTCTCGCCTTCCAAGGACACTCGTGTGAGGTTGAACTAAGGTTCGAGGGCAGACGCGGGGTGAGAAGTGGGAACTACTTCTCACAGCGCGTTCGTATTAGGGTTCAGGCGTCTGGGAGCTAGTTCCAGAGGAAATGGAACAAGTTCACAGATGTCTGATCGTGGCGCGAAGTACCTAGATCAAGGTACGAAGAGGGGATGAACAAGTAGAGGGAGAAGATGCGATGCGAGTGTGAGCAGAAGACAATGAACTGCGATTCTAGACGAAGCTGAAGCTGGGGCTTTAGCTCGTCTACAGGGCCCTATTTATGCGTACAGAGGGCCAGCCAATTATCCTACAAAGGTCACAGTACAGTAGTGAAGTCAAGACTATTGACTAAGGACCTGAGTCAGTTCTGATGACTCAAGAACTGACTCAGTGCGTCTGACTCAAGATCTGAGTCAAGAACGCTGACTCAAGATTTGAGTCATGATCCCTGAGTCAAATACACGTCCAAAACGGCAACGCACAGCCCCTAGAAGCGGAACAGAAGGGGCTGGCCAAGGAAAGGGATCCTAGGTCACAACACAAGTCGAAAATCAGACGGAAAACAGTAAGAAATGGGCCGGGCGGCCCGCATAACCGTAACACTTACTGTTTTCCGTCTGATTTTCGACTTGTGTTGTGACCTAGGATCCCTTTCCTTGGCCAGCCCCTTCTGTTCCGCTTCTGGGGCTGTGCGTCGCCGTTTTGGACGTGTATTTGACTCAGGGATCATGACTCAAATCTTGAGTCAGCGTTCTTGACTCAGGTCTTGAGTCAGACGCACTGAGTCAGTTCTTGAGTCATCAGAACTGACTCAGGTCCTTAGTCAATAGTCTTGACTTCGCTACTGTACTGTGACCTTTGTAGGATAGTTGGCTGGCCCCCTGTACACATAAATAGGGCCCTGTAGACGAGCTAAAGCCCCAGCTTCAGCTTCGTCTAGAATCGCAGTTCATTGTTCCCTGCTCACACTCGCATCGCATCTTCTCCTCTCTTCTTGTGAATCCCCTCTTCGTACCTTGATCCAGGTACTTCGCGCCACGATCAGACATCTGTGAATTTGTTCTATTTCCTTGGAACAAGTCCCCAGACGCCTGAACCCTAATATGAACGCGCTGTGAGAAGTAGTCCCCACTTCTCACCCCGTGTTATGGACTGACACGTGCTTGCTGACTCATACTATACATTTTTCGGACTACTGACTCATTTCTGCTGACTCCCTTGCTTATGTGAATGGACTGCCGATCGCTTTATTTCAGATCGCCTACTTATTTTTCTCACGATACAGCTTGCACAGCACCGTACAGCCTCAAGCAACAGCCACATGTACAGGATGACTCGCTGATTCCTGAAACATGTTTCAAACCCTGAAAGCTGTACGAAGGTCACAGCCCCTACGGCTGTGTACATAGCCGCATTCCTTCTCTATATAAACCCTGTACTTTCTGCCCTAGAGACCTTAAGTCTCAGTTTTGTTTCGCAATCCAAGTCCTTCTATCTATTAGAACCTTGTCTTGCCTAGAAGCATCCGACCTGAGAGAACCCTCTTGACATCACTCTTCACGACTTCTTGACACTTTGGTCTCACCCTGAGTCCAAAGCCCTTGACCTCTGAAACGCTCTTGACTTAGTCGTTTACTAAGTCTCATCTTTATCGAACCCTTGATCTTGACTTGCACGTCTTGCAAGTCTCGCTCTTGACTTCACGAATAATCGTACACTTCGTACAAAGGTCCCACTTGGAACCTTAACACAAACTGAGACTTCAACTCTCACATTTGTGAACGAACGAACGAACCATGTCAGACAGCTCTAGAGGCAGTCCATATGGTAAATTCACCGCGTTAGCCGAAGAATCTCCTGAACAAGATCGCCCTACACAAGGCGATGACGAAGACGATGAAGCCCTTGCGCAGGCCGCTGGGACTAGACTTCGCGCCCACTCCCATACCCCTATGATCACACTTGAACAAGCAATTGAACAAGTGAAACAACCCTCGACCCCATCTGACTCTGGAAGTGGCGAAGAACCGAACTACAACGTAGCTTGGACCTCTTACCTGAGAGTCCTACTGACGAACAGCTTGAGCAAATGAAAAAATATTTGCTAAGCAACCGACACCTGAACCACAACCTGACCCAACGCCCCGCTCACCCTCAAGAACTCCTCGCCCTGAATACTATATTCAAATCTAAACCCCCTGCTTCCACAAGCACCTCACCTGTCCAATCCCTAGCAGCGCGAGCCTTTCATGCAGCTGCACAAGGAGTTGCGGGTTATGCCTTACTCCCTCCTTTTCAAATTGCCTCAGCAACCGCCACAGTGACACCCACCGCTTCAGCCCTCTTTTCCCAACCTAAAGGAAAAAGCAAGAAAGCGCCACCACAGCAAGTGGTAGTGGAGCAATCTTCAGCGGCGGCGGAGGAGGAGGCGGTACTCCTGGAGGCAGTGGAGGAGGTGGAGGAGCTCCTGGTAGCCCTGGAGGAGGAGGTGGAGGAGGAGGAGGTGGCGGCGGTGGAGGAGGTGGAGCAGCAGCAGCTCCCCTTCAACAAGGCCAAGGCTTTGCTCAAATCCCCGCTGCTGGAGGAGGGTTAATGGGGATTCCCCCAAAACCCTTTGATGGAAATAGATCGCGATCGAAACGATTCATGGAAATCTTCGAAAACTACCGAAGATTAAACCAAGGAAACCCCGGAATGTCGAACCCTGCAAATCGAATCCTTATGTTCACCACGTTTATGTCTGGACCACGTTGCGAAGGCTGGGCCCAAGCACGTCTTAATCCCTGGAGGGTACCTAGACCGAGGAGGAGACCCCAACGACTAGACCTTTGGTTGGTTTCAAACAAAGGTTCCTTGAAGACTTCCGAGATGCCGCCGCAAAAGAAGATGCCCTTACAAAGTTTGCAAAACTTCGGATGGTCGGAGACGATCTAGACGATTACACTACTTCGTTCAATGACCTTCTTGAAGAAGCAGGCTTTGAAGCCGACGCTCAAGGGACTATCATTCAGTATCGCGCCGGTCTCAAAGAAGCCCTTCACATGACCATCATGAACCGTGAATGGCCAAACCAGAAACCCTTACAGAATGGCAAGAAGCGGCACGTAAACATGCAGCCGCGTGGACGAACAAAAATTGTTCAAAGAAATGCACGGTGGCGGATCACTGGACGCATTACTCAATTACTTGGCAATGCGCGAGGACAACAACAACAACGCCGTCCTCAACAGCCACCACGCCCAGCCCCACGCCCACAACGCGACCCGACGCTATGGATGTAGACGTCACTACTACCCAAAGCAACCGTACCCCTGACCCTGATCGCGAACGCCTCATACGCGAAGGACGTTGCTTCTATTGCAAAGAACAAGGCCATCTCTCCCGAGAATGTCCTGTTAAAAAGAAGCGAAACGTCAACGCACCGGCACTACGCGTGCCCGTGTCACTGAAACATCCGAAGTAACAACGAACCCTACCCCTACTTCTTCAAAAGAACTTTCGAATGCAGAAGTCGCTAAAGCCCTCAAAGCCATGTCTGATGAAGAACGCGGCAAACTCGCCGAGTTCCTTTCCCAAGATCCGTCTTTTTAAAGGGCTCTGATCTCGCCGCCTGGATCCGAGCCTTAGTACCAAATAGCTTGTATTTAAATGCCATTTCGTCAATGGAAGTCCCTATTATTTATTCAAGCTATAATGGCGGAACAAAAGAAGACAAAGCGCTTGTTGATAGTGGCGCTACCAGCAATTTTATCGATCATCGAACGGCAGAAAGATGGCAACTCGGAACAAAAGATCTAGACAAACCAATCCAGATCTTTAACGTCGATGGAACGGAAAACAAATTAGGACGAGTCACGAAGTTTTCTACATTACGTATCCGTATGGGAAACTAGAAGAATTACAAAACTTCTTCATCACAGACCTAGGCATGGATCGCATCATCCTCGGCTATCCATGGTTAGAGACGTTTAATCCACGACTCAATGGAAAACCGAACCCTAGATGATGAAAACCCGAAGATTTGCCTCGAATCCCAATACTACACGCAGCAGTAGCACTCAAAGAGAAAGCTCGAGTCTTACTCGCACGAGCTCTAGAACCTGCTGGAAAATCCCAAGAATGGGCTATTGCGGACACTGAGCGACGCACGGCTTCTAGCGCTGCTGTTCAAGGAATACCTCTCGAATACCAGCGTCACGCCTTCATCTTTGACGAAGAAGCAGCAAAACGCTTCCCTCCTAGTCGTGGAAAGTTCGATATGGAGATAAAGTTGAAACCAGACGCACCTGACATCATTAACTGCAAAGTTTATCCATTAACTGAAGAAGGGAAGGAAATTACAAAGAAGTTCCTCAAAGAACATCAGGAAAAGGCTACATTGAGCAACAGACTCCCCTTGGTCTTCACCTGGTTCCTCATCCCTAAAGCAGATGGAAGTTCTAGACCAGTTCAAGATTATCGACGCGTTAACGAACATACTATTCCCGACGTCTACCCTCTCCCCCGCATCGAAAATCTTCTAGAACAACTCCATGGCATGCGATATTTTACAACCCTTGACATTCGATGGGGGTATCACAATATCCGCATTAAAGACGAAGACCAATGGAAAGCCGCCTTCAAAACTCCCTATGGTCTTTTTAAGCCTAAAGTGATGTTCTTTGGATTACGAAACTCACCAGCAGTCTTCCAACGATTCATGGATGCCGCCTTCGCCGATCTTGTCAACAAATACCCAGGACGCATCCTAATCTATATGGATGACGTCCTCATTTGCTCCGACAATCTAGAAGAACTCCGAGAAATCACACACGCAGTTCTCACACGCGCTCGAGAACTTTCACTGTTCTTCAAAGCGTCAAAATGTCATTTGAAAAAGAACAAGTTAAATACCTCGGCATTGAAGTCCGCGATGGGAAAATAACAATCGACCCGACCAAAAGAAACGGTCTTGCTAATTGGCCCACTATCCTCACCAAAGTAGAAGACGTCAGAAGTACTCTTGGCGTCCTCGGTTTTCAACGACCCTTCATCCGAGGTTTTGCCGATATCGCACGTCCCATTACTGCACTTCTAAAGAAGGGGGTGAAGTTCGACTGGACCGATGAGTGCAGTAATGCCCTAAAAATTTTACTCCAACGTGTCCAAGAAGACCCAGTCCTGTACCGACCTGACTACTCAAAACCCTTTGAACTTGAAGTAGACGCCTCCCAATATGCCACTGGAGCGGTCCTACTTCAAAGAGACAAAGATAACAAACCCAGAGCAGTCGGTTACGACTCACATACCTTCAACGCCGCAGAAAGAAACTACCCAGTATATGACCGCGAACTCCTAGCAGTCGTCAGAGGACTCCTTCGATGGGAACACGTGTTATTGTCCTCACCTTTCCCAATCAAAGTATACACCGACCACAATAACCTTCGATTTTATCGATCACCACGAAACATCGCACGAAGAGTAGCGCGCTATTTGAGCAAATTAGCGGAATTCAACTTTGAACTCATTCACAAACCTGGCGCCACAAATCGTGCTGATGCTTTGTCACGACATCCCGCCATTCCCAAAGGCGATGACGACAACGAAGACATTGTGGTGTTACCTGACAAACTCTTTGTTCAAGCAATGGAACTCCATTCCATTGAAGACCGCGTCTGGCTAGCACAAAGAGAAAGCGACGACCTCATGAAACGATGGGCTGAGGAACATCAGCTAGAACAAGATCATGAAGGACACTGGTGGAAAGCGGATGCTCCAGTAGTTCCTGAGAACGACCAGTTGAAGAAAGATATACTCTGGCGTTATCACGACCATCAGCTTGCTGGTCATCCAGGCATCGCCAACACCATGATAGAAGTCTTCCATAACTTCTGGTGGCCTGGACTCAAGCAGTATGTTACACAATACGTCAAGGGATGCGCCACATGTCAATCAACAAAACCCCTTACCCATCGCCCAAAACCCCCTATCGCTCCCATCGAACCACGGAACAGGAAGCATCCAATGTTCCCTTCCAAGTCGTAGCGATGGATCTTATCACGGATCTTCCCGAATCACATGGATATGATTCCATCCTCACGATCGTTGATCACGATTGCACTAAAGCTGCCGTCTTCTTACCGTGTACAAAAAAGATCACCACGGAAGAAGTTATCGACCTATACATCTCCAACGTTTTTCCGAACTATGGCATTCCCCGAAGAATCATCTCTGATAGGGACCCCCGCTTCACATCACATCTAGCCACGGGACTCTGCCAGAAACTCAAGATATCGCAAAATATCAGTACCGCCTATCACCCTCAAACTGACGGCCAATCGGAAAGAAGCAACCAACGAGTAGAACAGTATCTCCGCATCTACGGCAATGATTACATGAATGATTGGTCCACACTCTTGCCCATGGCCCAATTCGTCCATAACTCGTGGCCAAACGCCACAACCGGATTTACTCCGTACGAGCTTCTCATCGGATATACCCCTCTCGTTGCAACTTCCCGGATCACAACCCATCTACCCTATGTCAACAAAAGATCCGAAGAACTCAAAAACATCCGAGAAAAGGCCCGATCAGCAATGAAACATGCACAGACCCTCCTTCACAAACGCACCGAACACAAAAAGGGTCAACGCCACTACCGAAAATATGCCGTAGGAGAAAAGGTCTGGCTCGAAGGCACTAACCTCAAAATGACGCACCTCAGTAGCAAACTAGCCCCGAAACGCTACGGACCTTTTACAATCACCAAAGTCATATCACCGGTAGTAGTACGCCTCAAACTTCCAGATCGATGGCAGATTCATGATGTGTTTCACACATCACTGATCGCCCCCTATACGGAAACACCCGAACATGGTCCGAACTTCGAACAGCCTGCACCGGAACTTGTAGACGGAGAAGAGGAATACGAAGTAGAAGCTATTCTAGGGTCAAGACGTATCGGACCAAAGAACAAGACCAGACTCCAATATCTCCTAAAGTGGAAAGGCTATTCCGCTGCACACAACACATGGGAACCAGCCGAGAATGTTGACGCCCCAGAACTACTCACAGCTTTTTACAAAGCACAACCAAAAGCTATAAGAACCCTCTTGCTTCAGCAAGAAACGACATCACCAACTTTCATCCCCACTACTATCGCTACCACCACCACACCACCACTACCTACTTCCCTCATAGTTCGATACATGCAACATGTCCCAACCCAATATGACCTACCCGCACCACGTCCCATCCGCCCGGTCCACCCGTCATCCCTCCTCTACCAATCATCGTTCGGCCTCTCCACCATTTATCCCAGTGAGCTATACACGGCGTCCGAGAAACCGCTCCCCGACCCCCGATCTCCCGCCTTATACCCGCGAATCACGCCGCTCGATGACACCCTCAGAGAGTCGCTCTTCCAGGCCTGTGAATTCGCAGCGTGGGCCATACAGCAACCCAAACCGACAAGTTCGGTTTGGGACTACCTCGCACCTCCCTCCGAACGAGCATGGACCCCACTTGCCGTCCTCCCACCGCCAACGTGGAACGAGGACCTCACCAATCCTGATAGACTCCCGCGGAGCGACGCCGCCCCCTCCCCGCCAAACAACCAACTACCATCCTTATCAAACTCACCGGCCTCTAACGTCTGCAACTCGCCCACCTCATCTGTCTCCCCTATCCAGGACGACGAACTCGGATGGGCATTTGATAATGACGGTAACACTGACAACGACCAGTGGCCAGGGAGTGCAGTTCATGACGGCGAGGGTGCCCTTCACTGCAAGACTTGCATGGAACGGGTCATCAATAGTAGCAGTGGAACCGCCACTGATTCCGCCGCAGCCCGGATCACGCACACGCCCTATTGTGGTAGATGCAAGCGACGAAACCCCGGACACGTCTACGTCGACTGCCCCCTCCATCAATGGTGCGAATGGTGCGCCGACTACGGCCATTCGGGCCCTTCATGTCACGAACCCCACCAGCAATGCAAGTTCGGAGACTCTTGTAGAGTCCCCCTAGAACACCCTCACTGGCATTGGACGTGCCCTTACACTGACGACAAAAAGGCTTACCTCTGGTATGGCCACGGCATCGACCGCTCCACGTCTGGCTGGATCAACGCGGAGATGGGTGACTGGGACTATGCTGCTGACCGTGAGTAAACGCAGGTGGGACTGCGCCTTAGACGGGGGATGGTGTTATGGACTGACACGTGCTTGCTGACTCATACTATACATTTTTCGGACTACTGACTCATTTCTGCTGACTCCCTTGCTTATGTGAATGGACTGCCGATCGCTTTATTTCAGATCGCCTACTTATTTTCTCACGATACAGCTTTGCACAGCACCGTACAGCCTCAAGCAACAGCCACATGTACAGGATGACTCGCTGATTCCTGAAACATGTTTCAAACCCTGAAAGCTGTACGAAGGTCACAGCCCCTACGGCTGTGTACATAGCCGCATTCCTTCTCTATATAAACCCTGTACTTTCTGCCCTAGAGACCTTAAGTCTCAGTTTTGTTTCGCAATCCAAGTCCTTCTATCTATTAGAACCTTGTCTTGCCTAGAAGCATCCGACCTGAGAGAACCCTCTTGACATCACTCTTCACGACTTCTTGACACTTTGGTCTCACCCTGAGTCCAAAGCCCTTGACCTCTGAAAACGCTCTTGACTTAGTCGTTTACTAAGTCTCATCTTTATCGAACCCTTGATCTTGACTTGCACGTCTTGCAAGTCTCGCTCTTGACTTCACGAATAATCGTACACTTCGTACAAAGGTCCCACTTGGAACCTTAACACGCGTGGCAAGGTACCTTAGTGACCTTGCAGACTACAATTACAAGCTGGTGCACCGCCCAGGCAAGCTGAACAAGGCTGACGCGCTGTCCAGACCACCAGGAGTGGACGAAGGGAAACACGATAACGAAGACACCCTTGTCCTACCTGACAAACTCTTTGCGCGGGCAGTGGAGGTCACTGGACTTGAGCAGCGGGTTTGGGATTGGCAAGCACGCACACCGAACTACTTCACGGAGCTGCACCGCTCCTACCCACTCGATTCAGTGAATCACCACTGGGTGCACCAGGGGAGACCTGTGGTTGCAGACCGGGAAGATCTGAAGCGACAGATCCTACATGAATACCATGACCACGCCTTGGCTGGGCATCCAGGCATTGCCACGACGCTTCAGAAGGTGTCTGAAGACTACTGGTGGCCGACGATGCGACAGTTCGTTCAGAACTACGTCAAGGGTTGTGCAACTTGCCAGATGACGAAACCCAATACTGTGAAACCCAAACCACCGTTGATGCCGATCACTGTTGAACCGAAGGCAATCCCTTTCCAGACCATTTCCCTTGACCTCATCACCGATCTCCCGGTCTCAAAGGGGTACGACTCAATCCTCACAGTAGTGGACCACGATTGCTCGAAGGCAGCCTTCTTCTTGCCCTGTCAGAAGACAATTGACGCAGAAGAAGTGGCCCGGCTCTATGTGGAACACATCTTCCCTCTCTTTGGCTGCCCCCACCACGTCATCTCGGACAGAGATCCCCGTTTTACTGCACACTTCACCCGCCAGATGTGTGAACTGCTAGGAATCACACAGAACATCAGCTCTGCTTATCATCCGCAGACTGATGGACAATCAGAACGCGCTAATCAGTGGGTGGAGCAGTATTTGCGGATCTATGGAAGCAGCCAACAAGACGACTGGGCAAACCTTCTCCCTCTTGCCCAATTTGTTCACAACTCCTGGCCAAATGCGAGCACAGGGAAGGCTCCCTGTGAGCTCTTGTGGGGCGCAAACCCAATCATCCACCCCTCCGGAAAAGGCACAAATATCCCAGAGTTGCATCGAAGACAGATGTGGCTTAAGGAGGCTAGGGAGCGCGCCCAGGATGCTATCAGAAAAGCGCAGGAACTGTGGCTAAAGAGGCGCCAGAGAAAGAAGGGTCAAAGGCACTTCTACCCATTCGAAAAAGGGCAACAAGTATTGTTGGAAGGAACAAACCTAAAGACAATATATCCGTCCGCAAAGTTGGGACCAAAGAGATATGGTCCATTCCCCATCATTGACGTCATTTCTCCTGTGGTGTACCGCCTTCAGCTCCCCCCACACTGGCGCATTCACAATGTCTTCCATGCGTCCTTGTTGACACCTTACAAGGAGACGGAAGAGCATGGGCGCAACTTCGCAGAACCGCCACCTGATCTGATGGAAGGCGAACCAGAATATGAGGTGGAGCAGATCATTGATGCGCGCAAGAAGGGGAAGGCAGAAAAGCTTGAGTATCTCCTTCGTTGGAAGGGATATTCACCCGCTCATGATAGTTGGGAACCCGCTGGCAATGTGAAGGCTCCGGAGCTCATTAAGGAATTCTATCAGCGCAACCCCAATGCGATAGGAGGAGGGAGGATAAAAGCCAGGAGGAAACGACGTATTCGCACCATCGTCACTCCCACTACCTCCTCCGCCTCCATGAGTAATGCCCTACAACTTGCGTTCCAATACCCCAACTCAGAGGAGGACTACCTCCAACTCCTCGACTCGTCGTTCAACTCCCTCGCGGTCTGTGAGGGGGGAGAGTGGTCCCTCTCAGAGGCGTCCCTTGCCGAGGACACCCCAGCAGAACCAGCCCAGATCCGCACCTCCACCGTACAGGAGGACCACCCGCTCGCCTCGCCAAGAGCCTCGCCGCAGCCCCTCGTACCATCCGAGGACCCCGTCTCCTCTCCCAGGACCGACACCGCCTCCCCAACTCTCGCCTATCCAGGAAGCCCTGGAGACGCTAGCAGCGGACATGAGGTTCCAGCCAGAAGTCATGTCACTGGAGACCCCCACGCGCTGCGATCCGAATCCCCTCACGATCCCTGGAAGGTCTTCAGCTGGGCCCAACCTTCTGCAGGTGACGGTGCTCATCAACTCCAGGGGATACGTGCAGCAGATGGGGACGGCCTACGTCCACTCGTCGTCGCGTCTTCGTCGCATGGGGGGCCGTCTGGTGGTGATTCCGGAGTCAGCCCTCTGAGAATCACTGGCAAGCGCAAGAGGAAGGGGAAGAGGTCGTTTTATTGCGGCAAGTGCAACAAGGACGGGGTGGACCACAAGTACGGGGACTGTCCTTTGTGGAGGGAGTGCCTCTATTGCCAGGAGAGAGGGCACTACTCCCATGACTGTCACCACCCCCACATGCGTTGCACTGTCTATAGGTGCCGGGTCTTCCCTGACCACCAGTACTATGGGAGGAACTGTCCTGTCAAGGCCACAGAGTTGCGGCCCGTTACTCATCTTTGGGATGAGTATGACGCGGATGACGTCGACGCAGGTGAGGCGCTTTGGGATGACATTGACTGGGAATCCATGGACAGGGGTGACTGAGGCGCATGGTGGTACATGCGCCTAGGAGAGAGGGTACTGTTACGGTTATGCGGGCCGCCCGGCCCATTTCTTACTGTTTTCCGTCTGATTTTCGACTTGTGTTGTGACCTAGGATCCCTTTCCTTGGCCAGCCCCTTCTGTTCTGCTTCTAGGGGCTGTGCGTCGCCGTTTTGGACGTGTATTTGACTCAGGGATCATGACTCAAATCTTGAGTCAGCGTTCTTGACTCAGACCTTGAGTCAGACGCACTGAGTCAGTTCTTGAGTCATCAGAACTGACTCAGGTCCTTAGTCAATAGTCTTGACTTCGCTACTGTACTGTGACCTTTGTAGGATAGTTGGCTGGCCCTCTGTACGCATAAATAGGGCCCTGTAGACGAGCTAAAGCCCCAGCTTCAGCTTCGTCTAGAATCGCAGTTCATTGTCTCCTGCTCACACTCGCATCGCATCTTCTCCCTCTACTTGTTCATCCCCTCTTCGTACCTTGATCTAGGTACTTCGCGCCACAATCAGACATCTGTGAACTTGTTCCATTTCCTCTGGAACTAGCTCCCAGACGCCTGAACCCTAATACGAACGCGCTGAGAGAAGTAGTTCCCACTTCTCACATCGCGTCCGCCCTCGAACCTTAGTTCAACCTCCCACGAGTGTCCTTGGAAGGCGAGCATCCCTTGCGCTCCAATTACACTCGCGCCCGTGTTGCGGTTGAACCTACACATCGTCATTGACCCATCTGCCACCGTCTATCCTCTTTAGGAACGGTAACTCCGACCATCGCGTGTGCCGGCCCGTACTAACCGCCTCGCGCGATACGAACACCCAGAGTTCGCACAGTCAAGTCTACTCCTTGCTGGACCTTGCCTGCGCGTTCTAGAATCGACTATTTGGTGTTGCTAGTCTTGTCCGACTTGCCACAACAAATAGCCAACCAGAACGAAGCTCACTTCGAGCCACGGTCCCTGCGAACCGTGACACTCCCCCCCTCCAATTCAGCTCTCGGGATTACAGCAGTGCTGTAGATGGCGCCGGCCATCTGGCCCATCTAGCCCAGTCCTGCCTCAAGGCCGGACACATTGCTGCAACCATCTTCTTCAACATCCAGGGTTTCTTTGACAACCTGAACCCCGCCCGGATAGCACACCTCCTTCACATCTACGGCTTCCCACCGCCCCTGGTCCAATGGACCCTTTCTTTCCTTTCCGATAGGGCGGCCTCACTTTCCTTCAACGGCTACACACATGACCCCCAGTCACTCTCTTACGGCACCCCTCAGGGTTCACCCCTCTCGCCTATCCTTTCGGCTATTTATACGGCCCCCCTCCTCACTCTCCTTAACTCTTCGGACTCCTCCCCTTTCACCTCCTTCCAGTTATATGTTGACGACGGCTGCATCACTGCCAGCGGGGAAACATATCGCTCTGCGGCGTCGAAGGCCGCACGTTTATACGAACAAGCAGCTTCCTGGCTATTTGATGTGGGGCTCCGGCTCGACCCAGAGAAGACGGAATTCATGATCTTCCGCACCCGCCATGTCGAATGCCATTTCGGCCCTCATATAACTCGTCTGGCTCTCCGAGACCCCTCCAACGGTGAGTACTCAGTTAAAACGTCCAAGGTGGTTCGCTACCTAGGTATCTACTTCAACCCCACACTTTCATGGAAGGAACACGTCTATATCATGGCCTCCAGGGCCCGCTCTTCCCTAGCGGCCCTGGGGGTCCTCGGCAACTCAGTGAGAGGTCTAAACTTCACTAACTGGCGTAAAGTATACCTGGCGGTAATCCTCCCAATCCTCACATATGGTTCTCCGATTTGGTTCACTGACGTCAAACAGAAAGGCTTGGTTCAGCCCCTTCAGGTGGCGCAGAACCAAGCCTGTCGTCGCCTCAGCGGCACTTTCCGTACTACGCCTACTGCACCGCTACATCACTTACTTGGCATCCCACCTATACGATATACCCTACTTAAACTCAAATCCCAGTACATCACACGCCTCTCGTCACCTCCCCCGTCCTCTCCTCTACTCACGTCAGTCTGGTCCAATCCTATTTCACGATGGCGTCTCACCTTGCTTCCTCTTACGAACCTTTGGTCTCTCGTTAAATCCAGGACTCCCCCTTCCTTTCCCTTCTCCTATCCTTCCCTCCCATACTCGCCCGCCTGGTCGCACCCGGGCTTCACTTCCTACGCTTCCTCCCCTAAGGAGGTACACTCTCTCACTCGTTCCCTCATCACAAAACCCCTCCTCTTGCTCATTACCTTTACGTTAGGTCACTTCCTATTCCCACCCCCAATTCCTACGGACATGCCTTCTTACTATACAGTGGGGAGAGGTTGCTGCAGTCGGGGGTGTCGGTGGACACGGACCAAAGATGGTCACTCCTCAAGGCCCTTTCGCAGGGTCTCAATTTTTTCCTCTCACTCCCCTCGGGGGGCTTCCTATATATTCTCTTACCGAACAAATTGGTGCTACCTCTTCTTACAAACACTTCCACTAAGTCCCCTTTTCTCTCCTTTGCTTCCTACTTTACTTCCTCTCTCTCTTCCTTCTTAGACCCTTCCCCAGCACGCGCCGTTGAGCTATGGCTCTTCAAGGAGTCTTGGGCTTGTGTCCCGGGTCGACGGAGCTGGACTGCCTCCTCCAGGAACTACAACCTACCTTGGTCGTAGAACCCCCAGTTCCCCCTCCGATTTCGCTTTCGACTTATGGGCGAGGGAGCTCGCCGGAGGCGAGCTCCCTCGCACGCCGGGCCACAAGGCCTGGCGCGCATGCCCTAACACCCCGACAAACCAACCTCCACCATTTGTGAGGGGACTACTCTCTCACAAAAACAGACATCTCTTCACATCTGGGCTTCAACTACTCAGCCAACACACCTTCTTCGTGGACTACAGTGACCAGTTCAGGCCGCTGGCGGGAGACAACACCTTCTGCCCCTGTAACGATGTCTCCTTCACACCCACACTCTCACCACTTCACTCGGGCCCACCCACGCCAGCCCCCATTCACCGCTACTCCATCAACCATGTCCTCTTCGACTGCCGCCTTCATTCTGACCATCGCGCCTCTACCATCGAGGGCTTCTCCTCGCAATACCTCTTCTCTACTGAAGCAGGTGGTCGGTGTCTCGCCCAATTCCTACTCCTCTCACAACAAGGCCTCCGGCCCCTGCCACCCCGCCCTGACCCCCCTTGAATGAATCCGGCCTCGGCCGCGCTCCCCTCTCTCTCTGACCTCTTCTTATTTTACTCCTTTCTCCCCCTTCATTTATCTTGTTCCCTTACTTGTGTCTCCGTTGGATAGTACCTTGTACAGAGTAACTTAGTCTTGTCGCAATATACGTGGGGACTCTAAACCCCAATTCAAAAAAAAAAAAAAAAGGAGGTTCATCTGAGCGGTGGCCCGTGGGAGGTGGTTGAAGGTGGCATAATTCACCGGCCTGAGGACATGGGAATGGGGGCGAGTGCCGAGGGCCAGTGGGGGTCTGGCAGACGGACGAAAATGTGATACGAGAGGTGAGGCCGATGGCAGATGGCAAATGAGCTGGTGAGCTCGGGCAGCGTTCCTTATTAATAAAAAACTAAAAATTCGGAATGTGTATATCTCGTCGAAATCTCAACATATCGAGGTCGGAGGGGTATCAAAATGATCGGAATTTTTGATAGAATAGTTCTATTAAGGACCGAGGGAAGAAAATTTACATTTAAGAAAATCCAAATTTCGGAGGAGGAGACCATATCACAACCTCCTCTACGGGCTCCACCCCCTTATAATTTGACAATAGCAGCTCAAATAAGTCCTAATAATATCCCTTAACCATAATCGAAGGTACCGATAGGGCCACATGGGGTTGGGCAATCAATTTGATGCTGACTACTATCTTGGTAATCTAAGCGCCGAACACATGACCTTAAACTTGATTGCCCAAGGCAGCCCAACAGCCCCAACCCTATCGGTACCTTCGATTATGGTAAAGGGGACTTATTTGAGCTGGCATTGTCGAATTATAAGGGGGAGGACTCGGTGGAGCCTGTAGAAGAGGTTGTGATATGGTCACCTCCTCCGAAATTTGGATTTTCTTAAATACAAATTTTCCCCCCTCGGTCCTTAATAGAACTATTCTATCAAAAATTCCGATCATTTTAATACCCCTCCGACCTCGATATGTTGAGGTTTCGGCAAGATATACACATTCCGAATTTTTAGTGTTTTTAAATTTATTTTTCGTTTGGCAACTTATTTGAAAAATACAATAATGCTGTCGTTGAC
Source organism: Lactifluus volemus (assembly GCA_022376515.1). Classification (NCBI taxonomy): domain Eukaryota; kingdom Fungi; phylum Basidiomycota; class Agaricomycetes; order Russulales; family Russulaceae; genus Lactifluus; species Lactifluus volemus. The sequence continues at coordinate 42,557 of WTXI01000099.1, read as the reverse complement.
CATGATGACGTGATAATTGAAGGCAGCCGATGCCCAGCCCATTTCCAGCTCCGAGTTTCGGTTGTGTCCGAGCTCTTAAATCTACTCTACCAAAGACAACACGGTACAGTATGCTACTGTGGTATAACAAGCCAATTTCAAGTTCCCATCCACCCTATCCTTTTCTCTTTTTTTCTCTTATTCAGTGGCAACTTCCTTTTTAATCAAATCCTATTGGCATTCATCTCCCCTTCTTCAAGTTTTCACCCTCTCAAGACCCCCAGTCCTCCGCCAAAATGCCTGCTATTTGGTGGGAGGATATTACCTTTTTCTACGGACGAGAATGGCCATTGGACGATGTGGGCCATTCGTAACAGACAGTCTACCATCGTCCAATGCCCATTCTCGTCGCAACCATTGCGATTTGGCAAGTGTCATCGTTAGGGTGCGCATATTCTTATTCTACACCCTAAACGCCGCATGATTGATATCGTGACTATTGGATACCGCCGCCTATTTTCTCCGAGTCGTCTTTCTTTCAGTGCGTCGATTGGCGTACGGATCGTCCTCGTAGTGATTGGAGCAAGCGCTTTTCGGGGTTCAATAAAGGTACTGTACATACTTATCCTATTTTCATGGGGCATTGACTTCTTTTTTTGTCAGAGGTGGTACGTAAATTGAACATCCTTAGAGTCGAACATATCCAGGAATATAAAACACTGATGCTAGCTGACCAGGTGTCTCAGATACCGACTTCACCACGTGGGCTGAGACGACTTCCTTTCAAAGTCACATTATTTGACGTTCTCTTCTGTTCTAGAGGTTCACCGATGACGAAGAGAGTAATCCGTACGTTCCCTATCACCCACGATTACTAGGTTAGCCCCAGGTACTGCGCGACTTGTGGGCTCCTGGTTACTTGCGTTGGGTGGATCTTCAAGCCTAAGCACACAGAACTTCACTTGATTGAGCGTGGGATCTCGAAGAGGACCCAGGTGAGTTGACGCGTCGCGGCCCTGCGGTGTCTTGGCATGAAATAAGTCAGGTGACCGCATCGCCGTGCTTAGTCAGGCGACCGCAGCACCAAATTTTGGCGAGTCAGTCATCCAAACACACGTTAGTTCTAACATTGGATGCATAATTCAAATCGCCATTACCCTTGGTATGATTTTTCCCACCTGTCACATACGGCGATACAGTCGGAGGATTCATCTATGTTGGGCGACTTCTCAGTGCGAATTTAGGTTTGCGTTGGAAGTAACAAAAGCGACTTTTTGGGGCTTAGTCTGGCACTCGACATTTCTTCTCAACCCGTGGGATTTTGTGTTTCTCTCACCACATAGTGACTGCTCAAGTAGAAGTACTACTATAGACTTTCTCATTGGGATGATTTGCTACCATACTCATGACGAGAATACGTCACGCACCAACTTTGTATGTCATTATGTGAAATCTAGTTGGGCCCTTCCGACGTATTTGCAGCTGCTCCCGCTGTTTACGGCTGGTGAGGGCAACCATAACCTCGTACGTGCCTCCGGTCATGAAGCAGAGATAAGGGGACCCCTAGAGCCACGAAGCAGGCAGTGACCCCAGAAGACTTCAGGATGATAGAATCGGAAGAGCCTGAGGGAGCGGCGCAGCATGAAGGTTTACTAAAAGAAGCACGCGACCAGACCTAGGATGACAATCATGAATAGCGGCGATGATGAAGGTAACTTGCCTTTGACAAGAGAACAAAGAGGGCGCCGAAGGAGTGGATGCAGATGGACTGGTACGAAAGTCTGTGAAACGAGATCGGAATCGGTGGGGGACGTGGACACTGGGGGTAATGCTAGTAGTTCTCAGTCATGGCTCGAGCAGTACTGCTGAACATACTAATCGTGGGAGAAGGGAAAAGAGACGGATGGGACGAGCGTTGGACTCGCAGGACCATGAAATTGCACAGAGAGTAAGGCGCAGCCTACGAGTGACTCCTGCAAATTTATTTAGATGAGCTATGAACATATACAGTAGACCAATTTAATCCATGAACAAAGTTTGAAAAATCAAGCTGGGTATAATGTCTGCCCACGATCCAGACAGTGTTAGATCTCTGGATATACGGTCGGTGAATCTGGGGCACCCATAATAAAAGCTCCCCCTCGTCTCCGCACATCCAACCATCACTACTGACCAAAACCCTGTCCATAAAATACACTTTCTCGATATTGCCTGTTCTTCCTTTCACACGAATAATAAGTCTTTGCGAGACCGAGTTGATGGGCTGCCTGTCCGATGAGGATGAAACAAACAAACCCGATTCAGTGGGTTCAGTAGACGAGCCAGCTTCTAACTCGCACTCCCCTATTGTGACATCCCACAAGCGAATCGTCTGATCTGCTGAGGCCGAGGTGATGTGTTGCCCATTTGGTGAGAATGCAACAGAGTAGACACCGTCGCTGTGTCCAATAAACGGACCTTCTATGACCTCTCCTGTTGTGGTATTCCATAATGAAATCGTGCCATCCATTGAGGCTGAGGCAATGCGCTGGCCGTCTGGCGAGAATGCAACAGAACTGATTGAATTGGTGTGTCCAGTAAGTGGGCCAACCACAACCTCTCCTGTTGTGGCGTCCCACACGCGAATTGTGAAATCGAGTGAGGCCGAGGCGATGCGCTGCCCATCTGGTGAGAATGCAATAGTGAATACTTGATTGGTGTGTCCAGTGAATGGGCCCGCTACGACCTCTCCTGTTGCGGCGTCCCACACGCGAATTGTGCCATCTTTTGAGGCCGAGGCGATGTGCTGTCCATTCGGCGAGAATGCAACAGAATTGACCAAATCGGTGTGCCCAGTTAATGGGCCCGCTACGATCTCTCCTGTTGCGGCGTCCCACACACGAATTGTGCAATCGAGTGAGGCTGAGGCGATGCGCTGTCCGTTCGGCGAAAATGCGATAGATCTGACCCAATCGGTGTGCCCAGTAAATGGGCCCGCTACAACCTCTCCTGTTGCGGCATTCAACACGCAAACCGTGCGATCTTTCGAGGCAGATGCGATGCACCGTCCATCTGGCGAGAACGCAACAGCCAAGACCGATTTACTGTGTGCAGTAAACGGGCCCGCTACAATCTCTCCTGTTGTGGCATCCCAAACGCAAATCTTGGAATCCCAAGAGGCTGAGGCGATCCTCTGTCCATCCGGTGAGAACGTGACAGAAAGGACCAAGTCTGTATGTCCAGTAAAGTGGCCTGCTACAACTTCCCCTGCTGCAGCATGCCACACACAAATCTTGAAATCCGCGGAGGCCGAGGCGATGCGCTGCCCGTCTGGTGAGAATGCAACAGAAAGGGCCGAATTGCTGTGTTTAATAAATGGGCCCGCTACGACCTCTCCTGTGGCAGCATCCCACACACGAATCGTGCAATCTTGTGATGCTGAGGCAATACGCTGCCCGTCCGGCGAGAAAGCAACAGAGAAGACAGCTTCGGTGTGTCCAATGAATGGGTCTGCTACGATCTCTCCTGTTGCAACGTTCCACACGCGGATCGTGCGATCATCTGAGGCTGATGCGATACACCGCCCGTCCGGTGAGAATGCAACAGACCAGACGGAATCAGTGTGGCCAACAAATGGGCCTGCTACGATGTCTCCTGTTGCAGCATTCCATATGCGAATTGTGCGATCTTTCGAAGCCGAGGCGATGTATTGCCCATCTGGTGAGAGTACCACGGAGGTGACGAAATCGGTGTGTCCAATGAATGGGCCTACTACAGCCTCCCCTGTTGCAGCGTCCCATACACGAATTGTGCGATCATGGGAGGCGGAGGCGATGTGGTGGCCGTCCGGAGAGAATGCGACAGAGCAGACGGGAGCAGTGTGGCCAGTAAATGGGCCCACTACGACGTCACCCGTTGTGGCATCCCAAACGCGAATCGTGGAATCTGCTGAGGCCGAGGCGATGCACTGCCCGTCTGGCGAGAATACAACAGATGCAACTGAACCGGTGTGACCAGTAAACGGGCCCGCTACAGCCTCCCCTGTTGTGGCATCCCACACGCAAATCGTACGGTCTCGCGAGGCAGAGGCGAAGCGTTGTCCATCCGGCGAGAACGCAACACAATAGACGTATCCTCTATGTGCCGTAGTCTCCATTTCCAATGCTGGCCAATGAGACAACTGCCCGCGTTCCAGGGATAATGTGTGAGGATATAGGTGAATGAAATGATTGAAGATGTGGGAAGAGGATGGTGCGAAAGGCAAAGCAGAGACATAGATATGTGGAGCGCTCCTTGCTATCACCATTCCAAAATAACGCACAAAAGAGGATGCATCATTCGCTAATGCCATCACATTTCCCACCTCCGTTCCGGAAGGCTGTTGTGACTTCACCGAATAGTCACTATATGTCATATTCGATTATAGGATGAGCCTACCTTCTGCTGGTCAAATCTTAACCATGTCATCAGAGATGACAATCCTCGCGAGGCAAAGCCCACGCTGCTCTTGACGCTGAGCACCTCCAGCCAAAATAAAAACTTTGTCTCCAAAAGGGACCGAAGTTCCGTGAAGAGGTCGTATTCGAAATCGAGATGCTTTAAATGATTGTCCCAGAAAAGGCAGGAATATGATAGAGCATCGGGAATGAATTTCAAGACTCGAGATTCCAGGTCTGGAACATCGCTGTTGGCGAGATACGACGACTCGAGCTCGCAGATGTTGAACTTGAGACTATCCAGCATCAATCCAAGGCAGGCATGTGCTAACTGACGGTGGGCTTCTCCAAGGTCCACATAAAATGCGATATTCTTCTTGTTCGTCAAAAAGTCGCGGAATGAGGTATGGAGAGGAATGATTGGACGCGATTCATCAAATGAAGTCACGTTACTCAGAAGCGAACCGAGGTGACCGAGCATCTCGAGAACCGGCTCCGAATCTTCCGGGTCATCGACCGGAGCATACCGCCGCAGGGTCACCAAGGAACGAAGGGAGAGGGGCTTGACCGCAGCAAAAAGCTGTCCCATCACCGATCGAAATAAGACCTGCGCCTCATGAGGTTTGAAGTAACCTTCGAGAACTTCTTCGTATAGCTTGTCCAATGGATCTTGTCCATTGAGATCTCGAGAGTGTCCTAACAGGCGCTGAACACACTTTTTCTTGCTAAACCCAAACATAGCTGGAGGGCTGTTTATGAACCCACATGCGACAGCTGCCCACTGAAACAAGCCCTCTGCCGCTTTTGCTAGTTTCATACCATGGTCTTTGAAAATGCCATGAGGGAGCTCGCTTTCAATATACAAGCAAATGTCTTGCTCCGTCTTGGCAGACAGTGTGGGATCGTCCATGTAGAGGATGTCGATAGATGATGCTTTGGCGAACGCAGCTTCGATGCTATCCTCTGGCCTTGAGGTGACCAGGATGCGAAGTTTCTGCGGGAGCTCAAAGAGGTGCTGAGAGAGAAATACATGGAGTCCATTTTTCCCGATTGCGTCACCACTTTCATCCAACGCATCGATTACGATAAGAATTGGGTCATGAACTTCGACGTTCTTGAGTGGTTCAAGGAGGAGGGATTCGAAGAGTGTACGGTAGTCTCGAGTACCACAGAGAGACGAATTGTTCTTAAGGATCCTGCCGAGGGCTAGCTTGAAAGCAGGATCGCGATCGGAGAGATCACGAGCGAGAGTCGTGAAGAGCTGGTAAGCCTCATCTTTGGATTGCTCCTTTCGGAGAAAGGCAAAGTAAGAGCCGAGACACTTGTTCTCGAGTCGACGTGCGACTTCGTGTGCAATCGATGACTTTCCTGTTCCTGCTTGGCCGAGAAGAACGAGCCCACGGTCGGATTCTGGATTCTCGACCCACTTGATGATATGATCCAAGAAGTCTTCGCGCGTGCCAGGAAGACAGGGCCTCTTATCACCGTGTCGCCATCCGCCTTTATAGGGCAATTCTCTTATTATTACACCCAGCTCTATGACCCCCTTGTCAGATCGACGATCTGATGATGTTATAAGAACCACAATCACGCACCGGCTTCTGATGTTTGGCCTGACATCGCCATTAGCTGTGGAGTCATTTAATGAGTCAAAAAACTCGAATTTGACTGGTGTAATATTACTCACATCGACCTGGATTTGACTTACGCCATCCTGTACTTTGTTCACGTCGCCCTGTATTTTGCTTACATCGTGCTGAATCCCGAGCACAGCAACCTCGGTGGTGACAGCTGCAAGCGCGAGGAAATCATCTCGCAGTCGGATCAGGGTCGTGCGATATTGTTCAATTTCCCCGTCAACTTGACCAAACATGTTCTTCAAAGTCCGCGTCCCTGCCAATCACACGTTTATAATCACCAACAAGAGAGATCAACATGACCCACCGACTTGTACATGCTTCGCATACAATTCGATAAATTTCCCAATCTCGTACACGCACTGCAGCATCTCCTCCAGGATTCTTGCTTGCCTAGAGTCCGGCTTTATACTCCTCAAAGCATCCGCATCTTTCGCAAATTCAAACCCATCACGTATCACTTTGAATAACGCTCGGACGTTGTCGTCGCGCTCAACCTGCAATAGCAAGGTCTGGAACAGAGGTTTGAACACGGTGAACCTTCAGTATGCCCTAGAAAAGCAAGGAGTCGTACCTCGGGAATCTTTGAGAGCAGACTCCATGCTAGATTTGCATAGGGTTGCAACTAAGAAACAAAGTTAGCTTAGATATAAATAGGCAATAATATGTGAGCATACTGCTGCGATGGCGCTGACAGCATCCATCACCCGCTTGATGACATCAACAGCACTGCTCCATGTCTCCATCGTATTGATAGCGTCCTCGGCGCGAGTGAGAGCAGCAGTTAACATCTCCGCCTGGTTGTCGAGAGCAAGGTTCTCTGGATCAGCTGTTGCGGAGTTGGAAGTATTAACTCCTGCAGCAAGCGAAGAACTGGCGTTTGCTGATACGGTGATTGTCAAGAGCGTGGCCGACTCAGTTTGACGTCCAACATGTCCATCATCACTGCTCAGAATAATATCAAGTTCTATATGTAGGATGCTCAGCCAGGCGGATAAGAATTCTAAGTGAAAGACGAACCATGCTGGGGTTCACAGGAGATCTCCTTCCTTCCAATAAGGATGTCTTTATGTATTGAACTTTTCGCATATAGAGAGACTGTAACGCTGGAGGGTGGCTGTATAGCACTGCAAGAGGCTCAGTTGTAAATTGAAATGAAAACGCGACGTTTCTCACAAGGCTTTGATGTCCTCGTTCCACTCCACGCGTCCCTCGACACTCCGGACGGATCGCGTCTGCCATGTCCTCGACCCGTCGGTCACGGTAACATAAAACTGTCGTTTTCTCCCCAGGGGGGACTTGAGACGGGGGAGGTTGATCGCCCTGAGGACTGACATGGAAAAGAACATTTAGTACTTATCTGAGCAGCGTCACAAAGATACGTACCAGTGACCTGGATCTGGAGCAAGCTCGGTTGTGTTTCGCTGACCTGAGCGCTGTTCAAGGACAACTATTTGAGAAAATATTGAATAGAAATGCGAGTGGCAGATGTACCCTGTCCCGGAGTTCTGAAGAGCTGGGCTGTAGTGATGGTCACGATTGTGGGACATCGGGGGGTGAGAAAGTTTAGCATACGAATCATGGACCATCTTGGCGTGTTTTGTGTAAGAAATTGTCTTAAGTTCGCTATAAACTATTTTTCGTAGAGGAAGAGCTAAGAGGTTGAGGCAACGAAGCGCCGAGGAGAGAAGAAAGAGGGTTTTGCCGAGCTGACAACAGGCCGCTTTCAGTAATAGTATTAGCGCCTCAGGCTGTTGTTCCGTCGTCTTGTTATACTTGCAATCTTGTTTTCTCTTTCGAGTTGACGAGTAGTAGAACGTCTCAGGAAAGTCTCAAATTACACTTATTTTGCGCTATAATTGTATCACTGGCACTGCAAGACAAGAAATATCCCCAATGACTGGCTTCTTCATAAAGTGCGTCCAGCAATGACCGGAGAGCCGAATAACACTTTCCCGGCTGATGCACTTCAACAGCGTAATCTCGCGGGAACTCATCAGACCAACGATCTGCATCGTTCGTCTCCCACTCTATTCTAGAGACCATGGACTGTCACTCTGAACCTCGCCGTTCACTATAACGTCCACTGCCGGTGAGCAGTATCGAACCAATCTGCCAGCTTTCGGATGGCCAACCACAACAAAAGAAATCATTGATCGCCTTCCCTTGTCTTTATGAGATCCAATCAAGGAGCAGACGCATCAGTGTTTACAGTATCACTAGGCCTCAGGCCTACAATTGTTATCCCTTTGAACAATATCCTCAGCTTTTTCTTCCAAACACAGATGATTAGCGTTAACCAGCTCATTCGCGCTCACTATAACTTATTAGCCACATCCACGCTGTCTGAGGATGCAACAGAGGACTCTATATTCTGGATTCGTAAGCCGATACCCGGTATTATCAACCCCTTAAGGCACGTGTTCGATAATTTTGGGGAACTCCTTTGCAGTAAGAAATGGGGCAGGAAAGACTTAGTATTGATTATGGACTAAGTACCATTCTACAATCGCCGGGTATATGCACTGGCAAGACCAACGAGACGATAAGAAGGACATAATCTATTGACATTGAAATATAATGGGATTTCGTCATAAAGAAATGTCATCAGCTCGTGGAGAAGTTGTAGATCGACTGGGACCTCGAGGATTGCGGTTAGTCTACTATAACAAGGTGGACACAAGGGCTACATGTACTAGTACATGCGAGCGTCAGGTTTTCATACAGGTGTGCCTTCAACGTCTGAGTCATCGCTTGCGATAGTTTCTCGTTCACCTGGTACGTTGACTGCTGTTATACCCGACGACCTCACATTGGAAGAAGCACGGTCATTTGGTCCTTTTGATAAGGGTGTTATCCGCTGTTCTCCATGTATTATCAGTGCGAGTAGGATCTAAATGAGACAAGTCCCGCACCTCTGGGGACTCGGAAAACGCAATCTCAACATGAGTAGATTCGGCCATGCGTTTGCGAAGTTGGATACGGGATAGAAGTGTGTCAAATATTACCTATACGTCATTCTAAGTAAACATGATGATTTCTATAAAGACCACTCACATGCGTATACATTGCGCCCACTGTCATGTCAAATATCCTGTATGCTGCCGTTTTTGGCAACAAAAACCACGTCACCGATTCTGCGACAACCCAAAGCGCGGCAACGAATCCAGTTTGGATGACGCGGCGAATAAGATAATTCACAACGCTATCGGACCTTTGAAGGCCGGTACGCGCCTTCAAAAGTGCCCGTGAAAGCAATACTACGTGGAAACAGCTCTCATCTCACCCCTGACGGGTATAGAATAAAAAATTGAACGTACTCGTGATGAGGCCCTCAGCGATGGCTTGTAACCCGTACCAGACAGCTGATGTGGCCACGAGGGGGGTAGAAAGAGTTAAGGATTTCAAAAAGGACCTTTGACATACATCAGTACGAGGGGTGTCGTGTTACAACGCTCTTACGAGTTCAGAGCTGAATCCCAAGTCAATACTACGTTGACTATGCCTACTACGAAGGCAGAGGTTGAAATTGCTATGACCAACCCGGCCTGGAGACGGCTATTTGTCAAGTGGTAAATGCTGGAAACAGAAGAGAGTTAGCTGGGCTCTGGTCATCGGGACATGTTCCAGCTAACCGATTGGCGAGGAACATGTTCGCGAACAGGATGAGAACACATTGACACATAGAATGGGTGAGAGTTTCCCATGTACATGCTTAAATGATCATGAGCACACTGGCATGGATGGACGTTTCTACTGTAAGACAGACCGTTGGGATCTATTGGCAGTCCGTATCTGACAACGCTGGGAAGCCTCAATCAACAGGTTCTTGAGGTTGACAGGGGGCGCTTACAAGAGACTCCAAGCTATATTCCACAGCCTAATATCTCTATCAGTCAGGGATGAGTGATTCAACAAGGATATTGGAAGCATACGCGGCAGCTTCGAGAGCGAGGACAACAAACTGGATAACGACAAAAATTCTATTGAATATATGAGCTTTAATCATGACACTAGACTGATATGCTCACTTGATGCGTTTCGTATCCTTGAAACCTTCTTCTGTGTGAGGTACAAATCACATCCTCAAGTGGAGATCAAACTCACCGCTACTCCAATAAAAACAAAATTGTTGGCTTACAACCCCAAAAAGATACGCATTGACTGTGAAGAGAATTGGTAAATACTTCTTTCAAGTTGAAAGATCTCGCTATCCGCTCACGAAGTATTCCCAACTGAATGACACCTGCCGTTTCGAGTCCATCCATAAACATCGAGAAGGAAAAGACGATGACAACTTACCTATGGTCGCGGAGGAAGGCGCAGTCTGGCCGTCGATTACTATTTCCATGGCCATGGCGAGTAAGGGGGGAACAGTATTCACCACACCATATCACTCTCACGTTATTTTATGCTAAACGCGAGAACGTTGTGGTACATAGTATGCCCCAGCAATCCCTTCAGCTAGAATTTGAATTATTGTGTCCGGGAACTAAGACGAGAACGGAGGGATAGATAAATATGGGCTAGGGGAAGTTTGTTCGATCGATTGCGCAGCTGCACTGGCAGGGCAACCTGCAGCGATGTTCGGGCATGTGAATGATATTTCACTGAATGCCGATCATGTTTCATCTTGTGTCATGCATGACACAGCCAGGCTAAATCTGGGAATGGATAACTTGAACGCGAGAGAGAAACGCGCAGCGTCGAGAATAGCAGTCGTTCTGGTGATAAGGTTTACTTGGAAGTTGGCAAGTTGATGGAGATGAACTTTAAACCAAAAGGACCTCGGAAAATGATAGGTGGGGATGACGGACTTGTTTTCCAGTCATCCCAATCAAGTGGAGCCCTCCTGTGTCCACAAATTTGAATCGGAGCCGGGGGGGGAAAACTCGGAAGTTTTCATGTAGTACCGCAGTGGCGCCTCTTTGTGAGAAATTTCGGTGCCTTTTGGGGCTCACACGCTGTGTGAACAAACTTATACGTGGTCGAGATCCACGAACTCGGTTGGACCGCTGTCATCGGGTTGTGTGTTTTTGGAGGGAGTACGTATCAACTGTCAACTCCTGTGAAAACGGCCAAATGGGGAAGCCTTAGTCATACCATATGTGAAGCGTTCCTTACTGTAGAAGATTCTGGCGAGTCAATGTTGCTGACCTCAGACGTATACTGGGTCGTATTCTCTTCCCTTCGTCTTTATTAATAAGAGGTGGGTTTGCCTTCTCGGAAAGGCCTCATAACCATCGGGCATGAGTTCCGCTAACGTGGCGTTCTTTAAAATGTACAGGTTTTTCGATAAATCAGACAATGTATGTTCTCCCACCGAGTCATCCTGCCAGGGCCTCTCACATACCTCGCCTCAAACTGGGCCCTTCGTACATTGTCCCATGAATCAAACCCGTTACTTCTGAGACTAGAACAGATTCACTGTAAACCTGACTTATTTGCTATGGTACTAATGTCGTATCAAACAGTTCAGTGGCGACGCCATCCCTTGTCTTACATGTTCCATATGCCAGTGGCAATTTCATAGTAACCCTTTTGAAGACGACATTTCGTCCACAGCCAAATACAAACAAACCAAATATGGACCTTGGCAGCTTTCGTTCCGCGTTTCATCTGTATCCTTCAACTAAAGCCCCGTGAGTTGCTGAAACATTTGGGAAGGAGATAGAATGTGCCGTGTGGCTGTGTACATAGACAGAAGGGTGAAAGCAGGCAACTGAATGCAGGAGGACGTGCCTAGGGAAAGGAGAGTGTACGCTGAGGATGAGGGAGGGAATTCAAACAAAGAACCTTTTTTTCATCCTCATTAAGTTGCTCCTATGTCTTAAATACTGTTGCTCGATGAGTAGCAGAGCTAAAGTCTATTACCTTGTCATGCAAGGAGCAAGGTATCAATGTGGGCGTAATCACGCCCGTAAACGTAAGATTTACCATTAACTTTCACGTGATTGTTTTCCTTTGTCGGTCATCCGTTGAGCCTTTTTGGATTATCTCGGCCCGGAATATTACATTAACCTGCCATTAACCTGCCATTTATGACTGTATCCTCGCCTTAACGGGTATGTTTTTTGTCTCTCCTTCGATGTCGGAGCGCGAGCATCATGATGGTGCGATGCACTCATGCTGTCTAGAACTCCCTGCTGATGGGTCATGTCTTGTGTTGCAGATACTGTCTGTCAGTGATGGATGTTTTGGATGTTGGCGGTGAGAATTCCTCAAACATTGCCGTAGCATACTTGGTTTTTTTTTGTTGATCCCATCTCTTCAGGTTCCCCCCTGACGATGCGCCTGATGCCGCTTAGGTGCGACGTCCGCGCCCTCTGCGGACCTAGTGCATTGAACCCACGCTGTCTAGAACTCCCTGTATCAGTATGACAAGCGCGGACCCACAAGACGCAAACCGCACATGGCTCGACTGCTGATGTCTAGCAACCATACGTCGCACACCATGCCTGTATCGCTCAAGACTATACTTGTCTATCCACAAACACCGATCCACCTCACCGAGTCGTGTCACCATCCGCGGCTTTGACACGTGACACCACATTGTGTCGCCGCAAACCTATCACATCCCCATTGGCCTCAGTTGGTTTGCTTCCGAGTCATTCTTCCTTCTTTCATCCACTCCTTCTCACTCTGACTCGTTCCAGCATTCTTTCGCCGAGCGCAGGTGTGGGCTGCTCTCAAGAAACTTGACGAGGCCCACATTGGTACGTTGTCGATGTACAATTTGCTTCGGAATTTTTACTTTCTCGGGAGGCTAATTCATTGCTTGCAGATCTCCAAAGGGCAGTCAGGATTGAACCAAATAACGAAACTATGAATGCCGAGCTCGCGCGAGTGGATGGGCTCATCGTGGAGGACAAAGGAAAGACGGTATGTTTCTTTTCCCCCTTTCCCCCTTTTCACATTTCTCCCTGCTCTGAGTCACCGGTTGCACAGCGATCCGCGTTCATCGAAATCCTCACCCGCCTCTTTGAAGTCTACGCAGATGACGACGTGTTCGCCTTTTCCATCGAAACGCTGTCACACGTCGACGTCATTCTGCTCGAATCGCTTACGGAATTGACGGTGGCCGAACTATCCTCCTCCTCTTCATCGTCACATGCGCGCCACGCCTCGACCATCCGTAGGCTTCTTAATGCTGCCGCCACCTTGGCTTTCAGTTCACGCCGGAGGCGATCGCCAGCATCCTCAACTAAAGCCGAACCAACAATAAAAATGACATTTTGAACACCATCAGCTCGTGCATGCTACGGCTCTTCGCTCCCAGGCTCTCTTCCAACCCGGTCACCGACTCGTTTGGAAAAATGGCCGCTCCTGCGCTCGACTTGAGAAACTTACATCGCATCTGGGTTTGCTTGAGCAGGCCTTGTCTCTCCAACCCGAAAGCAAGCCTGAGCATCTCCGCGAAAGGGTTATTTGGCTGCATGATATGGAGAAACAATGGGTCAGTCTTTTTCCATGGTCTCATGAGTCATGACTGTCTCCTATTCCTGATGATGCCACCTTTGTTCGTTCTTCAGAACGAATACCGTGGCATACTCAAGAGCGTTGGCTTTCAAAACACCAAGCCAGGGAGCTCCTCGAGAGGGAGAAGAGGGTCTTGATAGTGTGCAAAAATCGGGAGGAACGAGCGGTGGCAGCGGCGGCAAGCAATAAAACGGGGGAGCGGGCAGGCGTGCGCGCGGAACGGGAACAGTAGGACGAGACTCTTTTCGGAGTCTCGTCTGGTTACTATATATTGTTCTATAGACTAGTGGAATTGCTAATTGAAGAAGGGGGACTAGTAGTTTTAAGGGAATGGTCTCGATCTTGGCCTCGAGAGCGGCCGCTCGTAGTGAACGTGGGCGCGGGACTAAGTCCTCGGCGCGGGGAATATACTAACTAAATAAAAGGGGTGTCGAGGATAGAAAAGGAATGGTATGGTAAGTGAACGGTTGTGGGCGATCGCCCCCAACGGGGAGCGGTCGTTATCCACACCGGCGGGTCCTCGGGGTGCCTAGGACGTTGGCTGTCCCGTCCTTGGTACCCCCTAACGCTGGGCGCCGTTCTCGGCCGCCAGCCTTTCTCCCGCGTCCTCGTGATTCCTCGTCACTCCCCCGCGAGCGCCGTCGAGGGCCTGCAACAGACCGAGTCCGGCAGCGTGCCGCGTGATCCTCCAGGCCGGTAGCGCCTTCGTGAGGATGTCGGCTGTCATGTCGTCGGTGGGGCAGTAGGTGATGGATAGCTCCCCCGTGTTGATGACTTGTCGGATGTAGTGGTAACGAATGTCGATGTGCTTTGTTCTGGCTCGATAGTTATCATCAGTGGCAATCTTAAGGGCTGCCTGATTATCACAGTAGATCATGGTTGAATTTTCGAAAGGAGTTAGCAACTCTCCTTTGAGGCGGCGAAGCCACACTGCTTCCTTCGCAGCGTGGGTCGCCGCCACGTATTCTGCTTCCGCGGTGGACAGGGTGACGATCTCCTGCTTGCGAGATCGCCACGAGATCGCCCCTCCATCGATAAGGAACGCGTAGCCCGATATGGCGTGGCGGTGCGGCTGCGATGCGCCGTCTGCGTCCGTGTATCCGATGAGGTCGTGCTGCTCACTGCCGTAGGTGAGCTCGAGGTGTCGCGTGCCCGATAGGTAGCGCAGGACGCGTTTCACCGCGTCCCAATGCAGCTCCCCCGGGTTCTCGAGAAATTGGGAGAGGGTCGAGATCGCGAACGCGATGTCGGGGCGCGTGGCGACTGCGGCGTACATGAGGCTTCCGATTGCCTCTCGATATGGTGTTTTTCGCATATGGGCTACCTCTGTCTCATCAGCAGGGCAATCATCTTTGGAATAAAGTATGTTTGGGATCATGGGTGAGCTCTGAGCCTTGGCATCACCCAGTCCATATCTCGCAACAATAGACTTGATGTATTCTGATTGCGAGAGCGAGATGGTGTGCGCGGCGCGGTCTCGGGTGACTCGGATCCCGAGGAGCCAACTGATCGGCCCCAAATCGGTGAGGGCGTAGCGCGCGTTCAGCTGCGCCTTGTACCGTTGCATGAGCTCGCTAGAGCTGCTCGTAATGATGCAGTCGTCGACATGGACTGCAAGGATTAGGACGTCGTCCTTCTCCTGCGCTCGGAAAACGCCCGGGTCGGATTGCGTGACGCGGAGGCCGAGGTCGTTGAGCGCGCGCGTGAGGGTGTCGTACCATCGACGCCCGGCCTGCTTGAGCCCGTAGAGGGACTTCCGCAGCCGTTTCACGCTGCCGCTGCTCTCCTCGAAGCCCGGGGGTTCCTGCATATAGATCTCTTCCTCCTCCCCCAGCTCACCATTTAAGTAAGCGCTATTAAAATCAAAAGTGTCTATGTCCCAGTCGTAGCGCGCAGCGATCGCGAGGATGGTGCGAATGCTGGCTAGTTTCGCAACCGGGGAGAAGGTGTCGAAGTAGTCGACGCCGTAAATCTGTGTGAACCCGCGCGCGACAAGGCGCGCCTTGTATTTGTCGATCGCGCCGTCGGCCTTACGCTTGAGTCGGAAGACCCACTTGCTGCCGACGACGTTTTTGCCTTCAGGGCGGGGAACTGTGTCCCAGGTGCCCGCGCGTTCGAGCGTCTCGATCTCGCGTTCCATCGCGCGCTGCCACTCGGGCCAGTCGGGGCGGGATCGCGCCTCGGAGACGGAGCGCGGGTCGCCGTTCGCGTCGTGCGCTGCCGCGGTCATCGTCATATCGATCTCTACATGAAATGCCATCTCTGCATAGCTAGGTTCTTCAGGGGCTGTGACAAAAGACTCGTTAGCTGAGTCTGTTCCGCGCTGGGATAATGTCACCCGGCGCGCGTGCCCTCGGAGGCTGGTTTCTGGGGCATCTTCTTCTCTGGTGGCCTGCTCGCCCTGTGACAGCTTCGCTATTCGTGCCGATCGGCGCGGCGGCTCGGATCGTATTTGCGGGGGCGGCTTCACTTTCTTCGGCGCTCGGGGCGGCTGTGGCGGTGGTGGTGCTGGCTCCGGTGGTGTGATCGGCGACGGCATCACATAGTCGTCTTCTGCCGCTTGGTCCGGGGCCTCGGCGTCGTTTTCTGGCTGTTCCGAAGTCGGGTCGGGTTCCGGAGCGCCGGCGTCGGGATGCCGCGTTTGGGGCGTCGGGATGACGCTGGGCTGACTTTTCGGGGCTACGACTTTGTTCTGGACTTGTACTTGAGGTTGTGAGGGGATGTACACTGTCACTGTGTCAGTGGTGAACTTTACATCTCTCTCAGCTGTGATGGAGTGCTTCTCTGGCCAATATATCCTGTGGGCATGGGGGCTCTCTTTATCATAGCCTACCCATCGTGCTTGCAAGGCCCGGGCATCTAGTTTCGAGCCCTTGAAGCTTTTGACCCACACCCGCTGGCCCCATTCCGGAACGCCGGCCAAATTTGGCTTGTGTCCGTGGAGGCGTTCGAAGGGGGTGATCGCGCCTAGCGCGCGCGTGGACGTCCGGTTTTTCAACCAGGTGGCATGCTGGAGTGCCTCGCCCCATAGAGATTTGGGGAGGCCGGACTGGTGGAGGAGGGCGCGGACGCGTTCCATGAGGCGCCGGTTGAGCGACTCCGCAATGCCGTTGTGCTGCGGGGTGTCGTGCGTGGTGAGCCGTTGCTCCGTCCCACGTTGCCGGAGGAAGGCCTTGAGATCGTTGCTGGTGTACTCGCCCCCTCGGTCGGAGCGGAAACGGCGTATCGTCACGCCGTGCTGCGTGCGCGCCCATGCCGCGAACTCCTTGTAGGCGGCGGCGGCGTCCGATTTCGCTTTGAGGGTGTTGGTCCAGGTGTACCGAGAGTGATCGTCAGTGAAAGTAATGTAATAGCACTTCCCACCAAGGCTGTTGACAGGAGAGGGCCCCCACACATCAGAGTGGACTTCTTCTCCAAAGAAGGTGGCAGGTGGGGCTTCTCTTTCAGGTCTGATGGCTTTTCTGGTCGTCTTAGCATAATCACAAGAGTCACAAGTGAAGGGGGATCCTTCATCAATAAGATCCACTCCTTGGATGGAGTTGTGTCGAACGAGAGAGCGTAGGGTGTCGACGCTGACGTGGCCCAGGCGACGGTGGAGTTCGAAAAGTGTGACTCGTTCGGATGTGACTGCGGCCGAGGCTGTCACGGGGTGCTCGACTCTGTAGAGTCCGTTCGCGTTCGCTTTGATGGTTCCGACGACTTTTCCCTTCGCGTTTTTGATGGTGCAGCTTTCCTTTTCAAAGGTGACTGAATTTCCCAGCTTGGTGATTCGTGATATTGATACTATGGTCATAGCCATGTCAGGAGCATGCAGGACTTCTCTCAAGATGACTGAAGTGGAAGACTCCCCATGAGGGACCTCTATCTTGAGGTCCCCGACGCCTATCGCATAAAATACCCGTTTATCGGCCGCGATTATCGCACGCGGCGCGATTTCTCGATATGTAGTGAATTTTTCGCGGAAGGGGGACATGTGGGTGGACGCCCCGGAGTCGTAGAGCTCGGCGTCGATCGTGGCGGTGCGTGGCGCGCTGGCTGCGGCAACCGGGTGGTCGCTGACTTCTTCTATAGCTGCCCACGCCTCGATATCGTTTGGTTCGGCCGCTGTCGTTGCGGTGTTCGCGCCAGCGCCTCTGCGTTGCGGGAACTGGCCTTCCTGGCCCCCGCCTTTTTGCCAACACTCGGCTTTGATATGGCCTCGTTTTTTGCAATTGTGGCACTCGATATCGCGTCGTTTTCCTCTTCCCTTCCCTTTCTGCGAGGACGCGGCGAACGCTTCGTCCGCGTCCTGTTTCGTCTTGTCTCCTTGGAGACGGTCGTACTCGTCCATCGCGAGTCGAATCACGTTCGCGGGCGCGATGGTCGCCTTCGCGAAGTCAGCCGAAGCGTTTATAGCGCTGACTATTCCCTGGTATGAAGGGGGAAGTGACCGGAGCAGAATGTAAGCAAATTCCAGATCAGAAATGCTACTTCCCAAGGATGCTAATTTTTCCTTCATATTTTGCAGGTTTTCGAAGTGTGTGCGGAGGTTCTCGTCGTCCCCGCACTTGATGGTGCCGATGCGCCACCGCAGCTCGATCGCGACTAGCGGCGATCGCGTTTCGTGGAGCTCCTTCAGGGCCTCCCACACTTCCTTCGCAGTCGTCTTGTTTTTGATGCTGTTGAATGCGGAATCGGGGATTGACGACGCGATTACGTTTATCAGCGCGGCTTCGTCGTCTTCCCATCGCTCGTCGGGTGTGGCGCCGTTTATGGTGCCACCAACGATATAGCGTTGCGTCGGCTTCGTATTGGTCAAGTGGTCCTTCCACTTATGGGACTTGATTACGAGCATCATTCGGTCGCGGTAATTTTCCCAGTTTGTGCCATCAGCTGCCAGCTGGACTATTTTGGTACTGTGACCTTCAACCATTTTACAGGATGTTGGTTTTGGTGGGGAGAGGAGGTGTAAGTGTTTTTTAAGCTCTGAGGGTTCTCGTACTGATTTTAAGATGCAACAGCAGGGCCCATAACCTAGTGTGCAAAAATCGGGAGGAACGAGCGGTGGCAGCGGCGGCAAGCAATAAAACGGGGGAGCGGGCAGGCGTGCGCGCGGAACGGGAACAGTAGGACGAGACTCTTTTCGGAGTCTCGTCTGGTTACTATATATTGTTCTATAGACTAGTGGAATTGCTAATTGAAGAAGGGGGACTAGTAGTTTTAAGGGAATGGTCTCGATCTTGGCCTCGAGAGCGGCCGCTCGTAGTGAACGTGGGCGCGGGACTAAGTCCTCGGCGCGGGGAATATACTAACTAAATAAAAGGGGTGTCGAGGATAGAAAAGGAATGGTATGGTAAGTGAACGGTTGTGGGCGATCGCCCCCAACGGGGAGCGGTCGTTATCCACACCGGCGGGTCCTCGGGGTGCCTAGGACGTTGGCTGTCCCGTCCTTGGTACCCCCTAACGCTGGGCGCCGTTCTCGGCCGCCAGCCTTTCTCCCGCGTCCTCGTGATTCCTCGTCACTTGAGTCGCAAAAAGGAGGGGAAATAATTCATGACTGACTCCGTGAGTCCGTAGAGGCTTTGAGAGGACCTGACCAACCAACTTCCACGCTGGAGACGTAGACTACCAAGCTATGGTGAATGACTACACAAGCACAGACACTGAGGGCGAACCTGACACGACTGCGTCTGCACCTGCGATTGTCACTGAAAAGCCCTAAAGAGAATGACGAACTCCAGGTCAGTAATTCCGCAAGTATTCCGCTGAGATGGTTCTAAACCATGCCCCTAGGATGAAGAGCTCGTTGAGGGCGTTAGGAGACGATTGGTCCCTTGTGATTTATGTGCTTGTCGAAATCGCAGCTGTGTTGGAAAAGAAGGGCATGCCTGCCTTCCTAGCAAGGAGCGCTGCGTTGCATGCTCACACGTTGCGAGGCCACGCAAGGATGTCACGGCTGGCTCGCCAGAGTCCGAACCTCAAGTACCCGACACACGCGCTCCGCATCCCTTCAAGCGGCCGCACCCTTCGTCACCTGCCCCCCCCCCTCCCCTAGTCTTAGTCTTGTGAATTACTCACTGTAGTATGAAATAGTGTGTAATATGAACTTGAAGTGATTATAGAGGGTGTGATAATATCAGGAATTGGGAGACATTACATAGCACTACAAGATAATCAATATTGAGTTGGATAGTGTACTTCTACCCAGAGCTACCAGAGGTCTATGTAAGGGGGGACTATGCTACCAAGCTACCTTGAATATCTGCTCTATGTAGCTCTATGTAGGGAGATTTAAAACCCTGATGCGCCGAGGCGGAGGAGGTGCTCGGCGTCCTGCACGGCCGCTTCAACGGAGTCTGAGAGGAGTATCGTCGTCTTCCGAGGCGGTCACGTTGGAGAAGGAGACTTTGCGTTTCAGGCTGCTTGTGAGGATGGGGTCAGGGTTGTGTTGCGCAGGGCTGTGTTTGTTGGTGATGCGAATTGCAACTGCGAGGGCATTGGCGTTTTCGATGTCGTCCTACCCTCTCCTTGATCGCGAGGCCAATGGACTCTCTTAGATCTACGCATTCGTCTTCCATCATCCCAATGAGGCTGGTGAAGATCTTGAGTGACATTCCGAACTTGTCGAGTAGGCTCATATAATTGTTCCGCACATTGGAGAGCTATAGGTTTTTTTTTAATGCGAAATGGAGAAATGCGGCAACCGGGGGTTCAAGTTTACATACCTTGATCGCTTTATACACCCACACGAACACTGCTATTCCTCAGATTCAGTGATGCGTGATGAGAAATTCTGCTGAAATTGAGGGAGCGTGAACAGTGCCGGCTGAGCGTCCTTCATCCAAGATTCCACACGGAGAGGTTGTCCTATCTTGTATTCGCTGATGAGTTTAGCATAGGTGGTTGGGCCATTCTCATCCATGGATATACTTGGAGAACTACTACTCTGCATCCTCGGGGCGTTGAGCACGGTTTTGACTGCCCGAAACGTGCTCGCAAATGTCTTCGGTGCAAGACACAGACGCCTTCTGTGCGATATCTTCGGTGACATTCGCATAACCAGCACTGACACATTTTCCCAGCGATGAGAACACTTGAGAGATAAAAAAAACGCGTAGAGAACGGCATACCTCTTAAAAGGCGAGCAGTAAGGTGAAGAAGATGAGGTCACTTTGTGTAGAGTAATCACATGAATGGCATTGCTGTGTATGTAACAACATGAAAGCGCTTATTTCCTTTCCTTAGCCTGCTCTGTATTATGAGCCTTCACCAGTAGTAACAACGTGAAGTAACTGTGCAATAGTATATACATGTCGAGCTCCCATCCGGAGTCCCACCGTCCCCTCTACAAGCAAGGTTGGAGCCAACAACATTGGCATTTCCAGTGCCGAAGGCCAGTGGGGGATCTGGCAGACAGATGAATACTAGAAATGCCGACAATGTCGACATGGACCTTGCTTGGGGGAACATCTACTGTAACTAGAACACGCGGTCAATATCAAAAACAAACGCAACGTGCAGTCACCTGACTCCAGTTGCGCCACTAACTTCTATGGTGAGGCGGATGACAGATTGGCAGTCGATGGCGTGATAATTACGGTAACCTATTTCCTGTTTCCAGGTCTCGGTTGTGTCAGAGCACTTACAGCGACCTACCAAAGACAAAGTGCTGCCCTGGTTATAACAAGTGAATTTGAAGTTCCCGTCCATCTTGTTCTTTGATCTTTTTTTCTCGTTTTATTCAGTGGCGGCTTCCTTGTAGTCAAATCCTATTGGCATTCCTCCCCCCTTCTTCAAGTTATCACCCTCTCATAACCCTCAGCCCTCCGCAAAAACACCTGCTATTTGGTGGGAGGGTATCATATTTTCTTGCAGTAGACACCTCGCTGTGGCCTATGGTGTCTACCATCGTCCACCAGCTATCGTCACTATGCCCATTCTCGTCGGCAACTGTCTCCGCTAATGCGCATATTCTTACCTCACTCACATCCTAAACGCCGCGTGATGCCATGGAGCATCCTGATATAATGTTACTGTTGGATACCACCGCCTATTTTCTCATCGCTTTTTCAGCGCGTCGATCGGATCGTCCTCACATACTTGGAGCGAGCCCTTTTCAGTGTTCAATCAATGTACTAGACATACTTGTCCTATTTGCATGGGGCGTTGATTTATTCTTTTGTCAGTGGTGGTATGTAAATTGAACATCATTAGAGTCGAACGTACAAGAAGAATACAAAACACTGATGCTATCTACCAGCCTGAGGTATCTCAGTCACCGACTTCGCCACGTGAGCTAAGGCTTCCCTTCAAAGCCGCATTATTTGGCGATCTCTGCTGTTCTAGAGGTTCACCGAGTGATCCGTACGTTCCCTATCATCACCCACAGATACTAGTTTAGATGAATTACCCCCGGTACTGCGCAACTCGTGGGGCTCCTGCGTAGTCACGTTGGGTGGATCTTCTTAAAGTCTAAGTACGCAAAACTTCACTTGATTGAGCGTGAGGATCTCAAAGAAAACCCAGGTGACGCGTCGCGGTCGTGGGATAAATCAGCTGACCGCGTCCATATGCTTTGTCATGCGGCTCCAGCGCCAATATTTTGGCTGCTGGTCAGTTTTGCCAAACGCACGTTAGTTCTAACATCGGATGTGTAGTTCCAATCGCCATTACACTTTGTAGGATTTTTCCCACCATCTTCGGTAGCACATATGGTGACACAGTCGGAGGATTCCTCTCTAGGGCCCTTGTTGGGCGACTTCTCGGTGCGTATTGAGGTTTGCGTTTGAAGTAACAAAAGTGAGTTTTTGGGGCTTAGTCGGGCACTCGACATTTCTTGTCAAGTCGTAGGATTTCATGTTGCTCTCACCGCATACTAAATTCTCAAGCGCTCAAGCTCAAGTAGAAGTACTACCATAGACTTGCTCATTGGAATGGTTTGCAACCATATTCAGACGAGAATACGTCACGCACCAACTTTTGTTTGTCGTTATGTCAAATATAGTTGTATCCTTCCGATGTATTTGATCTACTCCCGCTGTTTACGGCTGGTGAGGGCAACCATAACCTCGTACGTGCCTCCGGTCATGAAGCAGAGATAAGGGGACCCCTAGAGCCACGAAGCAGGCAGTGACCCCAGAAGACGTCAGGATGATAGAATCGGAAGAGCCTGAGGGAGCGGCGCAGCATGAAGGTTTACTAAAAGAAGCACGCGACCAGACCTAGGATGACAATCATGAATAGCGGCGATGATGAAGGTAACTTGGCTTTGACAAGAGAACAAAGGGGGCGCCGAAGGAGTGGATGCAGATGGACTGGTACGAAAGTCTGTGAAACGAGATCGGAATCGGTGGGGGACGTGGACACTGGGGGTAATGCTAGTAGTTCTCAGTCATGGCTCGAGCAGTACTGCTGAACATACTAATCGTGGGAGAAGGGAAAAGAGACGGATGGGACGAGCGTTGGACTCGGAGGACCATGAAATCGCACCCAGACTAAGGCCCAGCTACGAGTGACTTCTGCAAATCTATTTAGATGAGCTATGAACATATACAGTAGACCAATTTGATCCATGAACAAAGTTTGAAAAATCAAGCTGGGTATAATGTCTGCCTGCGATCCAGACAGTGTTAGATCTCTGAATATACGGCCGGTGAATCTGGGGCACCCATAAGAAAAGCTCCCCCTCTTCCCCGCACATCCAACCATCTTTACGGACGAAAACCCTGTCCATAAAATAAATTTTACCTGCTCTCCCTTTCACACGAATCATAAGCGTTTGCGAGGCTGAGGTGATGGGCTGCCTGTCCGATGAGGATGGAACAAACAAACCTGATTCAGTGGGTCCAGTAGACGAGCCTACTTCCAACTCGCGCTCCCCTGTTGCAACATCCCACAAGCGAATCGTCCGATCTATTGAGGCCGAGGTGACGTGCTGCCCGTCTGGTGAGAACGCAACAGAGAAGACACTGTCGCTGTGTCCAATAAACGGACTTGCTACGACCTCTCCTGTTGCAGCGTTCCACAAAGAAATCGTGCCATCCATTGAAGCCGAGGCAATGCGCCGGCCGTCTGGCGAGAATGCAACAGAATTAATTGGTTTGGTGTGTCCAGTAAGCGGGCCCACCACAACCTCTCCTGTTGTGCTGTCCCACACACGAATTGTGCAATCGTATGAGGCCGAGGCGATGTGCTGCCCATCTGGTGAGAATGCAACAGGGTATACAACAGAGGTGTGTCCAGTGAATGGGCCCGCTATGACATCTCCTGTTGCGGCGTCCCACACGCGAATCGTGCAATCTTTTGAGGCCGAGGCGATGTGCTGTCCATTCGGCGAGAATGCAACAGAAGTGACACAATCGGTGTGCCCAGTAAATGGGCCCGCTACGATCTCTCCTGTTGCGGCATCCCACACGCGAATTGTGTGATCGTCTGAGGCTGAGGCGATGCGCTGTCCGTTTGGCGAAAATGCAATAGATCTGACCCAACTGGTGTGCCCAGTAAACGGGCCCGCTACAACCTCTCCTGTTGCGGCATTCAACACGCAAATCGTGCGATCAGTCGAGGCAGATGCGATGCACCGTCCATCTGGCGAGAACGCAACAGCAAAGACCGGTTCAGTGTGGACAGTAAACGGACCCGCTACAATCTCTCCTGTTGTGGCATCCCAAACGCAAATCTTGCAATCCCAAGAGGCTGAGGCGATCCTCTGTCCATCTGGTGAGAATGCAACAGACAGGACCAAATCCGTATGTCCAGTAAAGAGGCCTGTTACAACTTCCCCTGCTGCAGCATGCCACACACAAATCTTGAGATCCTCGGAGGCCGAGGCGATGCGCTGCCCGTCTGGTGAGAATGCAACAGAAAGGACCGAATTGTTGTGTTTCCTAAACGGGCCCGCTACGACCTCTCCTGTTGCAGTATCCCACACACGAATCGTGCAATCTTTTGATCCTGAGGCAATACGCTGCCCGTCCGGCGAGAAAGCAACAGAGAAGACAGCTTCTGTGTGTCCAATGAATGGGTCTGCTACGATCTCTCCTGTTGTAACATCCCATACGCGAATCGTGCAACCATTTGAGGCCGATGCGATGCGCCGCCCGTCCGGTGAGAATGTAACAGAATTGACATAGTTGGTGTGTCCAACAAATGGGCCTGCTACGACCTCTCTTGTTGCGGCATTCCATATGCGAATTGTGCGATCTTTCGAAGCCGAGGCGATGAATTGCCCATCTGGTGAGAATACCACGGAGTTGACAAAATTGGTGTGTCCAATAAATGGGCCTACTACAGCCTCTCCTGTTGCAGCGTCCCAAACACGAATTGTGCGATCATAGGAGGCGGAGGCAATGCGGTGGCCGTCCGGCGAGAATGCGACAGAGCGGACCGGAGCAGTGTGTCCAGTAAATGGGCCCACTACGACCTCCCCCGTTGTGGCATCCCAAACGCGAATAGTGGAATCAAAAGAGGCTGAGGCGATGCACTGCCCGTCTGGCGAGAATACAACAGACATGACTGAATCGGTGTGACCAGTAAACGGGCCCGCTACAGCCTCCCCTGTTGTGGCATCCCACACGCAAATTGTACGATCTCGCGAGCCAGAGGCGATGCGTAGTCCATCCGGCGAGTACGCAACACATTCAACTTCTCCTTCATGCGCTGAAATATCCATTTCCAATGCTGGCCAATGAGACAACTGCCCGCGTTCCAGGGATAATGTGTGAGGATATAGGTGAATGAAATGCTTGAAGATGTAGGAAGAGGATGGTGCGAAAGGCAAAGCAGAGACATAGATATGTGGAGCACTCCTTGCTATTGCCATTCCAAAATAACGAACAAAAGAGGATGCATCATTCGCCAATGCCACAACATTTCCCACCTCCGTTCCGGAAGGCTGTTGCGACTTCATCCAATAGTCACTACACGTCATATTCGATTATAGGGTGTGCCTACCTTCTGCTGGTCAAATCGTAACCAGGTCATCAGAGATGACAATTCTCGCGAGGCAAAGCCCACGCTGCTCTTGATGCTAAGCACCTCCAGCCAAAATAAAAACTTTGTCTCCAAAAGGGATCGAAGTTTCGTGAAGAGGTCGTGTTCGAAATCGAGATGCTTTAAATGATTGTCCCAGAAAAGGCTGGAATATGATAGAGCATCGGGAATGAATTTGGAAATTCGAGATTCCAGGTCTGGAACATCGCTGTTGGCGATATACGACGACTCGAGCTCGCAGATGTTGAACTTGAGACTATCCAGCATCAATCCAAGGCAGGCATGTGCTAACTGACGGTGGGCTTCTCCAAGGTCCACATAAAATGCGACACTCTTCTTGTTGGTCAAAAAGTCGCGGAATGAAGTATGGCGAGGAATGATTGGACGTGCTTCATCAAATGAAGTCACGTTACTCAGAAGCGAACCGAGGTGCCGGAGCATCTCGAGAACCGGTTCGGAATCTTCCGGGTCATCGATCGGAGCAAACCGTCGCAGGGTCACCAAGGAACGAAGGGAGAGGGGCTTGACCGCAGCAAAAAGCTGTCCCATTACCGATCGAAATAGAACCTGAGCTTCATGAGGTTTGAAGTAACCCTCGAGAACTTCTTCGTACAGCTTGTCCAGCGGATCTTGTCCATTGAGACCTCGAGAGTGCCCCAATAGGCGCTGAACGCACTTTTTCTTGCTAAAACCAAACATAGCAGGAGGGCTATTTATGAACCCGCATGCGACGGCTGCCCACTGAAACAAGCCCTCTGCTGCTTTTGCTAGTTTCATACCATGGTCTTTGAAAATGCCATGAGGGAGCTCGCTTTCAATATACAAGCAAATGTCTTGCTCCGTCTTGGCAGACAGTGTGGGATCATCCATGTAGAGGGTGTCGACAGACGATGCTTTGGCGAACGCAGCTTCGATGCCATCCTCCGGCCTTGAGGTGACCAGGATGCGAAGTTTCGGCGGGAGCTGGAGGATATGTTTAGAGAGAAAAAAGTGTAGTCCATTTTTCCCGATTGCGTCACCACTTTCATCCAGGGCATCGATAACGAGGAGGATTGGGTCACGAACGTCGATGTTCTTGAGTGGTTCAAGGAGGAGGGATTCGAAAAGAGTATGATAGTCTCGAGTACCACAAAGAGACGAATTGTTCTTAAGGACCCTGCCGAGGGCCAGTTTGTAAGCGGGATTGCGATCGGAGAGATCGCGAGCGAGAGTCGTGAAGAGCTGGTAAGCCTCGTCTCTGGACTGTTCCTTTCGGAGAAAGGCGAAGTAAGAGCCAAGACCCTTGTTCTCGAATCGGCGTGCGACTTCATGTGCAATCGATGACTTTCCTGTTCCTGCTTGGCCGAGGAGAACGAGCCCACGGTTGGATTCTGGATTCTCGACCCACTTGATGATATAATCCAAGAAGTCTTCGCGTGTGCCAGGAAGACAGCGGTTCTTATCACCGTGTCGCCAGCCTCCCTTATAGGGCAATTCTCTGATTATCACACCCAATTCTGTGAGCCCTTATCAGATCGAGTATCTGACGTTGTTATTTATTTTTTTAATTTACGCACCGGCTTCTGATGTTTGGGATAAAATCGCCATTACCTGTAGAGTCATTCAATGAGTCGAAAAACTCGAACTTGGCTGCAGTAAGATTACTCACGTCGACCTGGATATTACTAACTCCACCTTGTACTTTGCTTACATCGCCCTGTACTTTTTTCACGTCGCTCTGTATTTTGCTCACATCATGCTGCATCCCGAGCACAGCAACCTCGGTGGTGACAGCTGCAAGCGCGAGGAAATCATCTCGCAGTCGGATCAGGGTCGTGCGGTAGTCTTCGATTTCCCCGTCAACTTGACCAAAGACATTCTTCAAAGTCCGGGTGCCTGCCAACCATACGTTTATAATCACCAACGAGAGAGCTCAACACAACCTACCGACTCGCACATGCTTCGCATACAATTCGATAAATTTCCCAATCTCGTAGACACACTGCAGCATCTCCTCGAGGATTCTGGCTTGTCTAGACTCCGGTTTGATGCTCCTCAAAGCATCCGCATCTTTCGCAAATTCAAACCCATCACGTATCACTCTGAATAACGCTCGGACGTTGTCGTCGCGCTCAACCTGTTGTAGCAAGGTCTGCCACCGAGGTTGTAACATAGTGAACCTTCAGTATGCCCCGACAAAGCAAGAAGACGTACCTCGGGAATCTTTGAGAGCAGACTCCATGCTAGGTTTGCATAGGGTTGCAACTAAGGAACGAAGTTAGCTTAGATATAAATAGGCAACGGTAATATATGAACATACTGCTGCAATGGCACTGACAGCATCCATCACCCGCTTGATGACATCAACAGCACTGCTCCATGTCTCCATCGTATTGATTGCGTCCTCGGCGCGACTGAGAGCAGCAGTTAACATCTCCGTCTCGTTGTCGAGAACAGGGTTGTCTCGATCAGATGTTGCGGAGTTGGCGATAGTATCTGCTGCAAGCGAAGAACTGGCGTTTGCTGATACGGTGATTGTCAAGAGCGTGGCCGACTCAGTTTGACGTCCAGCATGTCTGTCATTACTGCTCAGAATAATATCAAGTTCTATATGTAGGATGCTCAGCCAGGAGGATAAGAATTCTAATCAAAAGACGAACCATGCTGGGATTCACAAGGTATCTCCTTCCTTCCAATAAGGATGTCTTTATGTATTGAGCTTTTCGCATAAAGTGCGACTGTAACGCTGGAGGGTGGCTGTATAGCACTGCAAGAGGCTCAGTTGTAAATTGAAATGAAAACGACTTTTCTCACAAGGCTTCGATGTCCTCGTTCCACTCCACGCGTTGCCCGTCACTCCGCACAGATCGCGTTTGCCATGTCCTCGACCCGTCGGTCACGGTAACATATAACTGCCGTTTTCTCCCCAGGGGGGACTTGATACGGGGAAGATTTTTCGCCCTGAGGACTGACATGGAAAAAAACATTTAGTACTTATCTGAGCAGCGTCACAAAGATACGTACCAGTGACCTGGATCTGGAGCAAGGTCGATTGCGTTTCGCTGACCTGAGCGCTGTTCAAGGACAATTATTTGAGTAAATGTTGTATAGCAATGCGAGTGACAGATGTACCCTGTCCCTGAGTTCTGAAGATCTGGGCTGTAGTGATGGTCAAGATCGGGGGACATCGGGGGGTGAGAAAGTTTAGCATACGAATCATGGACCATCTTGGCGTGTTTTTGTGCGAGAAATGGCCTAAGTCGCTATAAGTGATGCTTCGTAGAGGAAGAGTTAAGAGGTTGAGGCAACGGAGCGCCGAGGAGACAGAAAAGAGGGTTGTGTTTGCCGCGTTCAGTAATAGTATTAGCGCCTGTTGACTCCGTCCTTGTCTCTTTACACTGGCAGGCGGGGACTACATCTCCGCTTGAAGATTGTCATAGCCAAGCGAGAATTGCTGCTGCTGCGTAAACTTGTTTTCTCTTTCCGAGTTGATGAGTGGCAGGAAAAATCTCAAATTACACTTATTTCGTGTTAGAATCGCCGCAACAGTGGACTCTGTTCTCTGTATTCGTAAGCTGATATCTGGTATTATCAACCCCTTAGGGAACCTGCAACGCGCAGTGTTCGAAATTTTGAGGCTTCTTTGCAGTAAGAAATGGAACAGGAAAGTCTAAGTATTGATTATGGACTAAGTACCATTCTCCAATCACCGGGTATATGCACTGGCAAGACCAACGAGACGATAAGAAGGACATAATCTATTGACATTGAAAGATAACGGAATTTTGTCATAAAAGGAATGTCATCAGCTCGTGGAGAAGTTGTGGATCAGCTACTGTAGGACCTCGATGTTTGCGGTTAGTCTACTATAATAAGGTGGACACAACGGCTACATGTACATGCGAGCATCCGGTTTTCATACAGGTATGCTTTCGACGTCTGAGTCATCGCTTGCGACAGTTCCTCGTTCACCTGGTACGTTGACCGCTGTTAAGCCCGACGTCCTCACACTGGAAGAAGCATGGTCATTTGGTCCTTTTGATAAGGGTGTTGTCCGCTGTTCCCCATGTATTATCAGAGTGAGTAGGATCTAAATGAGACAAGTCCCGCACCGCTGGAGACTCGGAAAACACGATCTCAACATGAGTAGATTCGGCCATGCGTTTGCGAAGTTGGACGCGGGATAGAAGTGTGTCAAATATTACCTATACGTCATTCTAAGTAAACATGAGGACATTAGATGATTTCTGTAAGGACCACTCACATGCGTGTACATTGCGCCCGCTGTCATGTCAAATATCCTGTATGCTGCCGTTTTCGGCAACAAAAACCACGTCACCAATTCTGCGACAACCCAAAGCGCGGCAACGAATCCAGTTTGGATGACGCGGCGAATAAGATAATTCACAACGCTATCGGACTTTTGGAGGCCGGTGCGCGACTTCAAAAGTGCCCGTGAAAGCAATACTACGTGGAAACAGCTCTCATCTCACCCCTGACGAGTATAGAATACAAAAACTGAACGTACTTGTGATGAGACCCTCAGCGATGGTTTGTAACCCATACCAGACAGCTGAGGTGGCCTCGAGGGGGGCAGAAAGAATAAAGGATTTCAAAAAGGACCTTTGACATACATCAGTACGAGGGGTGTCGTGTTACAACGCTCTTACGAGTTCAGAGATGAATCCCAAGTCAATACTACATTGACTATGCCTATTGCGAAGGCAGAGGTTGAAATTGCTATGACCAACCCAGCCTGGAGGCGGCTATTTGTCAAGTTGTAAATGCTAGAAACAGAAGAGAATTAGCCGGGCTCTGGTCATTGGGACAAGTTCCAGCTAACCGATTGGCGAGGAACATGTTCGCGAACAGGATGAGAACACATTGACACACAGAATGTGTGAGTGTGTCCCATGTACATGCTGAAATGGTCATGAGCACACTGGCATGGATGGACGTTTCTACTGTAAGACAGACCCTGGGGATCTAGCGGCAGTCCGTATCTGACAATGCTGGGAGGCCTCAATCAACAGATTCTTGAGATTGAGAGGGGGGCTTACAAGAGACTCCAAGCCATATTCCACAGCCTAGTATCGCTATCAGCCAGGGATGGGATATTCAACAGGGATATTGGAAGCGTACGCGACAGCTTCAAGAGTAAGGACAACAAACTGGATAGCGACGAACGCTCTTTTGAAAATATGAGCTTTAATTATGACACTAGACTGATATGCTCACTTGACGCGCTTCTTATCCTTGAAACCTTCTTTTGTGTGAGGTACAAATAACATCCCCAAGTGGAGATCACACTCACCGCTACTCCAATATAGACAAAATTGTTGGCTTACAACCCCGAAAAGATACGCATTCACTGTGATGCGAATTGGTAAATACTTCTCTCAAGTTGAGAGATCTCGCCATCCGCTCACGAAGTATTCCCAATTGAATGAAACCTGCCATCCGAGTCCATCCATAAACATCGAGAAGGAAAAGACGATGACGACTTACCTATGGTCGTGGAGGAAGGCACAGTCTGGCCGTCGATTACTATTTCCATGGCCATGGCGACTAAGGGGAGAACAGTGATCACCGCACCATATCACTCTCACGTCATTTTATACTAAAACGCGAGAGTGTTGTGGTACAAAGTATGCCCCAGAAATGCCTTCAGCCAGAATTTGAATTATTGTGTCTGGGGAGCTAAGGCGAGTACGGAGGGATGGATAAATATGGCCTAGGGGAAGTTTGTTCGGTCGATTGCGCAGCTGCAAGGCAATCTGCAGCGATCCGACATGTAAATGACATTTCACTGGATGCCGATCATGTTTCATCTTATGTCATGCATGACACAGCCAGGCTAAATCTGGGAATGGATAACGAGAGAGGAACGCGCAGCGTCGAGAAGAGTGGTGATAAGGTTTACTTGAAAATTGGCAAGTTGATGGAGACGAACTTTGAACATAAGGGACCTCGGAAAATGATAGGTGGCGGTGGCGGATGTATTTTTTCAACCATCGCAGCCAAGTGGACCTTCCTTGTGTTCACATTTTTGAATCAGAATTGGGGGGGGGAGGACTCGGAAGTTTTCATGTAGTACGGTGTCGCCTCTTTGTGAGACTTTCGGGGCCTTTTGGGGCTCACACGTTGTCTGTGTAAACAAAATTATACGTGGTCGAGATCCACGAACTCGGTTGGACCGCTGTGATCGGGTTATGTGTTTTTGTATCTCCTGTGAATACAGCCAAATGGGGAAGCCTTAGTCATATCATATGTGAAGCGTTCCTTAGAAGATTCTGGCGCGCTCCACCGCAGCCTGAGTCAACGTTGCTGAGCTCAGACGTATACTGGGTCGTATTCTCTTCCCTTCGTCTTTATTAATAAGAGGTGGATTTTTCTTCTCAGAAAAGCCTCATAACCATCGGGCATGAGTTCCGCTAACCCGGCATTCTTTAAAATGTGCAGGTTTTTTGATGCTCCCACCGAGCCATCCTGGGTCTCTCACATACGTCGCCTCAAACTTGACCCTTCATACATTGTCCCATAAATCAAATCCCTTACTTCTGAGGCTGGAACAGATTCACTGTAAACCTGTATTCTTTGTTCTGCTACTAGTGTCACATCAAACAGTCAGCGGCAACGCCGTCCATTATCTTTCTATGTTCCATATGCCAGTGGCGATTTCAGAGTAACCCTTTTGAAGACGACATTTCGTCCACAGCCAAATACAAATAAATCAAACATGGACCTTGGCAGCTTTCGTTCCAAGTTTCATCCGTATCCTTCAACTCAAACCACCATGAGTGGCTGAAACATTTGGGAAGGAGAGGGGTGGCGGCTGTGTGGCTGTGTACCTAGACAGAAGGGCAAGCACTGGCAGGCATCTGAGGGCAGGAGGAGTGCCTACGGGAAGGTGAGTGTACACTGATGATGAGGGAGGGATCCTATTTCATCTTCTTTAAGTTAATCCTATGTCTTAGATACTGTTGCTCGATGAGTAGCAGAACTAAAGTCTCTATGTGTGAAAGTTGTCTTGTCAATATGTGTCACCGTTTCCGCACGTGCCTGATTTTATTTGTCTCCCGTACTGTACAACCACGCGGGAGTTCAAGCTTTTCAGCGTTAGCAAGTGGAGTTTGTCGGATGTTCCCGCCCCGGAATCAGATTTCTCTCAGGGGTTCGTGGGTTCGCGCACTACTAGTACGTGCGCTCGCGTGCTTCCCATATCTCTCGTACTCACGCACGTACGTTGTTGGGAGAAAATGTGTCTTTGCAGCTGGGGTGGTAGACCTTTCCAGAGAGTTTGATAGTCGCCGCGGTTGGTAAAGCGCCAGATAAACTGAAGCGCATGCGACCACGCATTTGATCACTTCAAAGATGTCCCGCAGCTTTTCCCCAGTCACCAGAAGATCTAATAGGCAGTATCTAGTACAGTACTATCGTCCATCGGAGGTTCGTTGAGAGTCAGCTCGATTAGGCTCCCTAAGGGACCTCTCACGCAGTGACAACGGGATGTACGCTTCGAGTTAAGAGTCCGACACGATGAGGCAGCGGCCAGCGCGACTCGGACAATGGTCAAAAAAGGAATGTAAAGAGCCGAGAATATGGACCATAGTTCTGACCCCGCCCCGATTATTCCAAGTCGCGCGCGTGCTCCCCCGCTCGTTCTACCTCTTGTGTGATCTCGTCTTCCTCTCGTTCTGCCGACCTCGGAGTTTGATTTGCGACTTCACAACCCCTGTATCTCCTCCACCGCTGTGGTATCGTACACGTACGCATCAGGTATTATCAGCCCTTGGTGCTCTTCCGAAGTGAAAAATATTCGTTAATCTTGACAAGCTCCGAGCCCCGGGCTCGCAAGAGAAACGAAGCAAGAAGGGGAAACTTACTAATTAGAAGAGACATCTGCTCGTACAATTCTTAATCGATGATCGATGCGCGAGTGCACATTGTACGATGCACACCCAAATTCGCTTTAAGTATTAAGCAAACTGCAAAGGAAAGGGAATTTGATTCCCCCCTCACTGCGCACACATGGGTAAATACGATGTAGTTTTCCAACCAATCTCAGCTTCCTCTGTCCAAGCTGGTGTATTAATACAGGACTTCATCTTGAAAACCGGTCGATCAGTCATGAGCTGCTGTGAGCTGGTATATCGAATGTGATCTTTATGCTTGGTAGCTCAAGAGGTAGGCTTTCGACTTCCAACTCATCGTTCCCAACAGTTCCTTCCAGACCTTGTGCATCGTCAGTGGCTAGGCTCTGAACCGGCATCACAAAAGAATCTCCGTCGTCTGTTCTTTCGGGTAATGATGATGTCCGCGGTCCTCCATGCGTCTCCGATTTTTCCTGAAAAGTGTGGTCCTTTCTCTCAGACGAGGTCAAATCCAAATGAAAAGAGTACTGTACCACTGGGGAGAACCTTATCTCGGCATCGGTATTTTCACCCATGCGCTTGCGCAGTTGAACACGAGATAAGAGTGTGTCATATATTACCTACACGTCATCTTAGATGATTTCTAGAAGAAAGAACTCCACTCACATGCGTGTACAGCGGGCCCGCCGTCGCACTAAAAAGTAGAAAAGCCAATTCATTTGGCAAGAAAAACCAAGTTGCCCATCCTATGATGGTCCAAAACGAGGCCAAGAATCCAATCTGGATGACCCGGCGAACGAGGTAATTCACGACACTGTCTGACTTTTGGACGCCACTACGGGACTTCAGAAGCGCCCAGGAAAGAAAGACTACGTGAAGAAAATTGCACTTGATTCACACCCGTGATGAGTATAGGAAAAAGACTTGAACGTACCCATGATGAGGCACTCAGCGATGACTTGTAACCCGTAACAGACAACCGCAGTGACTTTTTGGATGGTGGAAAGCGAAAAGCCCCCGGATAGCTCAGTCTGTAAGGCTCTTCGGCGCACATCAGTATGAATCTGGGGGGGGTGACATTACAACGCTCTCACGACGGAACTCCTTGCAGAAGTATCATTGTGTCGGCTATGCCAATCATGATGGCAGTGGAGTTATACGTTAGGAATAAGCCCACAAGGAAGGCAGAGATGGAGAACGCTATGACCAATCCAGTCTGAAGACGGCTCTTTGTCAGGGTGTGAATCCTAGAAGGCAATCAGCCAAGCCCTGAGCACTGGGTCACATGCCAACCGGATAGCGAGGAATATGTTCGCAGACAGGACAAGAACGCTTTGACCGACGGATTGGGCAATGGACGCGAATATATACCCTTAAATGGTATGAGCACACACTTGCACAGTTGTACTGTAGGACAGACTCGGGAGATCTAGTGCTAGCCCAGAAAGGGCAAGGCTGTGGAGGGCATCAATAAGCGTTCCTTGAGAAAAATCGAGGGCTTACAACAAAACCCAGACTGTTATCCACAGCCTGGTACAGTATCCGTATCAGTGGGATTGAGAGACTAAAAATGGGAAATTAAAAGGCATACGTGACTGCTTGAAAAGCGACGACAGTAAATTGGATAATGACGAAGATCCTGTGAAGAAGATGAGCTACTTTGTAGCACAAGATGATAATACATACTTGACGCGTTTCGTGTCCTTGAAATCTGATACTGTGTAAGCACAAACCACACCCTCTACTGACAATTGAACTCACTGCTTGTCCAATATAGATAAAACTGTTGGCTTACAACCCCGAAAAGATACGCATTCACTGGGGGACGACTAAGTAAATGCATCTCAGAAGAGTCTCGCACAACCTACGAATAATTGCTAGTAACATCATACCTGTAGCAGGGTCACATACACAACATAATGAAAAATGAAAATGAAAACTTGCTCATGGCTAAGGAAGGATCCACGGAGTGGTCCCGAAGTAGTAATTTCATGGCTGGGGGACTAGGGCGAGGAAGGTTTTGACATTGCGCTGCCTTTTGTACTGTATAACGCTAGGACACCGCCGGGAAGTACGAATAGCCTTCCCTAGGAACTCCTTCAGGAAATAATTGAATACGTCGGGAGGAACTATCGATACGTGCAAACTTGAATGGGGGAAAGCCGTCCTATCAATCGACCAGCTGAATGGCCGCTACCAGGCTGGAAAACGATTGTTCATTGTTGCAGGCTGCTACAGAATACGGCCGGGGGTTTGTTATTCCAGGTCAGGCTATACGCGGAGACGGGCCGGGATGGCTGAATTTCGAAGAGTAAACAAATAGCGAGTCTACTGGTGATTAAGTTTACTTACAAGTTGCCATGCCGGTAGAGGACGCATGGAAGTGACCCCGGACAAGTGATGGATACCCACAGCCGCCTCGAAATCAATGCCGATATCAGTTGACTAGGAAATGCCGAATTGTC
Source organism: Lactifluus volemus (assembly GCA_022376515.1). Lineage (NCBI taxonomy): Eukaryota > Fungi > Basidiomycota > Agaricomycetes > Russulales > Russulaceae > Lactifluus > Lactifluus volemus. Next base: position 6,759 of record WTXI01000099.1, on the reverse strand, counting down.
AGCAGTGACCAGTTTCCAGCAACCTTTCGACTCTACAAGCTCGACTCCATCACGCTTCCACTGGCAAAGGTCCAACGAAGGTCGAGCACCATGAATAGGTGGTAATAAAATGACAAAATCATGAAATTACTGGGACAAGAACCTGCAAGCATTGCGACGGGCTCGACAAGTTGTGGCAGTGCGAGCTAAGTTGTATCTGGGAGACGGGGATCATTGTATAGTGGTGTTGGTATTGGTAATACCGGCTAATGCCGTGAGCCATGCGCTCTCAACTCTTTAAGTTGCCGGCGTCCGGCGGCCGGAGAAATTCCTTGTCATTGATTCCCTATAGCGCATGATAGTCTCATTACCTTGGGGTCGGAATCGTCGTGCAGACCTTTCAGCTGACTCTTGCTCCATAATGTTGTATTCTGCAGTCCTGCAGTCATTTTGACGGGATTTCAGTGTTTGCTTCGCATTTTCAAATTTCTGATGATGGCCCTGGGGTAGCAGCGTTGAATGACATTCGTTGAATCACTGTCTTCGGCCGTAATCCTGTCGGACCTTGTCTTTGTTGATTCCCCGTTGCTCTCTCATTGAAAGCTCTGCTAGTGGCGGCATCACTCATTTCTCCCTTGATTCAGATACGTTGTCACATCAGAAGAATCTTTCATTTCTGAGGCAAGGAATACCAAAAACGTACTTGCTGACTCGCTGTTCAAGATCTTCATCACATAGACTCGCACTAACACCTCCCAGTGCAGGAATAACTTAACATACCTTCCTCCTTCAGAAGTAGAGCTTCTGTCGGCAGGCGTCTGATATCTGTGACGTGTTGACCAGCTCCATGTTGGAACCTACTTAATCAGGATCACACTTTTTTCAATCACATTCGATTCACTGTTGGCTTCAATTGAATGCCCAGGCAATATCGTGCCAGGTTCGTTACTCGAGTGGCAATCCTGGGCACTGTAACGATATCCGACTCGGTCCTTTCAGCCTGATACTTGACGGGTCATATTTTCATGCCCTCAGTGTTGAGTTTCTCCTTCAGCGTTCTCATATCCGGACGCCCGAAAATAGATCCGAAATGAAGGCATTGTAACAATGGCCTTTTTTATTTGGAATATCAGTGAGCGCGTTGAGTCCTCCGTCGGTCAGAGCTTTTGCATTGCCATGATGTTCGCTGGTGTGTTTGTTCTTGATATTTGGTGGTCGCGTGCGGGCCCGGGACCATGCCCATTCCCATCTTGCAGCCAACAAGACAAATCCAATCATTCCACCAGTATATCAGCTAGTCGTTCTTCATAGCCCTGCGATAGCCATTAGTGAAACAGGGAAAATCCTGAATCACACCCGGGGCGTTACTGAAATAGCATGACATTTGCGAGCAAAGACTCGCTGGGAGATGGGCAGAGAGGTTTGGCCACGCGTCCCCTGGCTATCATTTTCAGGGAGTGATAAGAACAGTATCCATGAGGTCCATAATGACCCGTTGGATAATGTGCAAAGTTCAGAACACGAATCCTTTAGCTAATGGTGGTGGTTGCGGAGATGGCCGCAGTCTGATGGGTTCCTTACAGGAACGTCTTAGGAGGCTGAAAGTTGTCGCATGGCGCTTCATTAATGCTGAAGTTAGTTTTCTTGTGCGTTGAATGGATGCAGTCTTATTGTATGGAGTGGACTCGTACATGCTTCTTCGATAGTGGGAGCCTGTCCGCTGGAGGTGAATAGCGACTGCCAGCGTGTGCAGCATTGACTACGGTACCACCTTGCGGGAACTGGCATATAAGCTGAAACGTCGCTGACGCTGGAGATCGACTAGCTCGGAAAGACTCGTTTGCGTCGGGGTCATGGCCGTGATTGCCGTGATCACTCACAGGGCAACTTCGCCTTATTACATAACCCACAACCCTAAACCAAACCGCTCCCTCAGACGTGTCATACCCTCACTAGCTTTACTACTTGACTTGGGATAGATTTCACTTCCCGAGACTCTCCTTGTCTAATGCTCAGTGAGTGTGTTTCAGCCGTGAAAGTGCCAGAGCCAGGCTTTTTCGAATTGTCAACTACGGGTCCGGGTTCGGCCTCTTGAGGTGTGTCACTTCGTGCGATGAGAGTAACGGGGGAACTGACCTCCGTTCTCTGCGTGCTGTACTAATGTCTGTATTTTCGATTGTATCCGTGCAAGTCCAAAAGCGTATGGCTCGGATGCCGAGACTCGCGTTCACCGCAGTCGACATCGTCCGCCACAACAATGGATTACCATGGAGTGCCGCCCTTCCTTAGCCTTCTCACTCGCAGGCATGGATACACGTACAATAAATCCTGAGTCTTTCCAAAAGACGACGGCATTCTCTCGGTGGTCATATATGCCGTCGCGGGCGTGCATGGCACAGTGCCCGAGCCAGCCACCCAACCTCAGCACTGCTTCGTGTCACTCGCCGCCTCGAGGGCCCCGCTGAGCTGGAGGCGCTGTCGAAGAGAGCGAGCAATTGCGAGCTGCGAACGTGGCCAGCAGCCCGTCTGTGGGTGTATGCGATTGGGCTTGTTTGAATTGATCTCGGGAAGGTCAGTTGAGAGTTGAGAGATCTATGCACTGTTGGGGTGCTTCAGGCCTGGGGGCCCACAGCAGACTATGGTAATGCCGAGAAGGGAGGCGACCTCCTTGCCTCGTTCCCGCGCTTCCGAAGCGCCGCGTTCCTCTCCATCTCCGAATCCTCCCGCGGGCGTTATCATTATTCCCGCGTACATCCCCTCTTTCGCCCCGTTCCGGTATCCCCTCTATGCTCATCGAACTCGCCCGTGCTCGTCAGAGCACATTCATCATGGCCAGCATTCCGAGTACAGCCGATACCTGTGAACGTACTCCGAAGAGCATGGGCGAGTTCGAGGGAAGCAAAGGGTGGGTTGGTAAGAGCTAGGAGGGACGTGAGCGGGAACGTTTAAGGCGCTCGCCGCACGTTTTCGGATCTGAGAGTAAACGAGGGATTGACGCGTTGGGCAGTCGAACGTTTACAGGCAGCTCACAAAGCATGGTTCCTTTTCGGAACGTCGCAGCGCGGTCTACATTGATCAGATGGCTGACGCTCTCTCCTCGAAAGACGTCATCCTCCGAGCCATAAAACCGGAGAACCTCCTCTTGGGCATCAACAGCGAGCTCAAGATTGGCGACTTTGGCCGGAGCGTCCACGCACCGAGCAACTGCCGCACCACCCTTTGCGGCACCCTTGACTACTTCCCGCCCGAGATGGTCGAGGGTCGCGAGCACAACGAGAAGGTCGACTATTGGGCTCTTGGCGTGCTCACCTACGAGTTCACTGTCGGTCAGCCCCCATTCGAGGAAATGTCCGGTTACAATGGTGCGTTGGCCAACCGCTGGGCGCTCTAGTGCTGACGGGGGTCCGCCACCCACAGGCTCAATGGATTAGCCACATATAAGCGAATAGCAAAGGTCGACCTTCAAATTCTGCCGAAGGTTTCTGCAGAAGCATGAGACTTGATCGTGAACATACTCCACTTCTTCCATCGAAACTTTTTGAATTTCTTATTTTTTTTTCGGTCATAGTTGTTGCAATATGATCACGAGAAACATATGCCGCTCGTCAACATCCGTCGACCCCTGAGACACCATCACTTTAATCATGACGCCGCCGTCGTCCATCAACGTTCGGGGACAGGTACTATTTCCGGAAGCATCCTGCTCAAACATGTGTCATCGTCAATGTTCAGCGTCTCGCAGACATATTCACCGGGAAGCAGTCTTGGATGCGGACTACTGTGTGGTGCTGAACACCTTGCTGCGCTCGGGCCCGTTTACGTCATGCCGAATATGCTCGACGCGATGGTACAGTTGCGCCGGCGCGATACTCTGCGCGTTCTCGATGTGACCCGATTTGACCATTGCGTCGCTTGTGCGCGTCGTGCAACTCTTCGCACGTCTGCGATGGCTCCGCCTGTTCCCCATGCTCGACGTCTTTCGTAGCGTCTCGTTCTTTCACTATCTGGAGACCACTAGCACACAATGCAAACACAACTAGTTAAACCCATTTTTAGTAACTTGTCATCTTGTCAAACTTGCTGAGTTTGTCAGGACTTGTCAGCTTGTCCGCAAGCCTGACAAACTCTGACAAGCTTGACAAGTCGGCAAGGAAATCGTTATCTTGCCGATGATGATGACCCAAGTGCCTCAGCTGTCGAGTTTGCATATAGGATGGAACTCGAATCCACGGCCGCCGCCGCTATCTTCGAAACCGAAGACGCTACGCGACGTGCAGGCGCGACCCGATTGGCCCCTTTGAAAGGAGGCCATGGGTCGCGAGATTACGACGCTCGAACGCGCGGGGTCTTGGGAGACAGTCCCGCGACCTCAAGGCAAGCTCGAAATGGGCTTATCGCATCAAAAACAAGGCCGACGGTTCCGTTGAGAAGTACAAGGCACGCCTCGTTGCACGAGGATTCACGCAAGTTTACGGCGGTTCTAAGATTCTTTCTTTTGAAATAGACTACAAAAAACAATTCCGAATGTATTAAATATGGGCGAAGTTAGCCCCATTGAATGCAACGAGTTTCTCCCTGTTTTGTGCCCTCGTCTGTTGTCCTCGTAAAACTCCTCTAAGCCCCATACCTGTTGTCAAAGTTTGCTTAAGATAGTAGGACATGGAGACAGAAGAGGCTCGCCGATTGTTCACGGAATCGGTAATGCGCTGCATATCAAGTGAAATTGAAAGAGATGTGGAGCTCTTGAGGTTACAAAAAGTTCGCGAGGTCAGTTGGGCTTTAGCAGGCGACAATGCTGAAGCTGCTCTGCCTGTTGGCGTTCTCGCACCTTCACACCCTTCATTGCTCCCCGTACGTCCCTTGGTTATAACTAAAAGATGTGTGATCCTTTTATCAGGCTGACCAGAACCTCCCTCAGCTCCTGTCACAACTCACAAGTGGTCGAGCTGCAACTGAAGCTCAGACCTCCCAGGCAACACATTCCTCTGGGACAAACGAGAGAGGAGGTGGGGTGGCTGTAGGACAGCCACAAGTTCAACAGGTGTGCCCGCCATGCCACTTATCTTTTTTTTATTGTCAGATATTCCGCATTTATATTTTCCCCATATATCACAGAATGAGGTTGTTAGAGCAGAGGTATCGATGGACTCAGAGCCTCACAGTACCACCAGAACCAATGCATCACAAAGCCGTCCCAATTTGGCACCGCTTAGGGAATCTGTGCAGACCACGGAAAGAGCACGCATTCCCTCCGGCATCTTGCGATCCACCCACAGGTATGTATGACCTTGTGATGTCGCGTAAACACGTATTGACTCGACTGGCAGGTCAGCACAGTCCCGGCATGGGGAGACCAACTATCTGGAAAGAAGACATAGCGGTGTTCAGAGAACTGACCCCGCCCCGTCCATCCGAGTCTCTGGTACTATACGCAGGAGCACTTATACCCCTATCGATACACGGACGATCCTCAGAGACGCGGGTCTTACACTGTTTGAATTGACGAGGGCCGAAGCCGACTGTGCCTCAGAGACACCAAACATAGGGTGGTCTGCTTTTACGAACTTGTTTGGTGGTCGTGCGCGCACTGAATGGATGGACTGTGGAAAGATTCCGGAATACAACAACTTCTTTTGTGCAACCATGCGTGCACAGCCCTTCGCGCCGACTTTTCGAGGACAGCCTGGGCTGCTGCTCTGTCTTCCGACCACCCTTTCCACACCTCCAGGTAATAATAGCAGCACCATCAGCATGCTTTCGTGTTCTCTAGGTGGGGGCTACCTTAAATATCTCGGAGAATATGCTAGGAGACCCCTTCCTGAGGTACATGTCAAATGGAACGACCTTTCGCCTACCGTGAGGACATTCCACGACTGGTAGATATATTTCTGATATCACCCAGTGCCGAAGAGCCTGGGCACACCGCTTGTCTACATCATCTGTCCTTGCCGTGCGTGCTTTGCGTACACGTGTCAAGCTACGGAATGAACGCAACCGCGAGCCCTCAGCTGCTGAGGTTGAACAGCATTTGTTGGGTGGGAGGAGAGTTGAGATTCTTCAGAGAGATATTACGGCCGCGTTCCGAAAAGGTGAAGAGGTGCGTTCAAGAAATCTACTTCCTTCCATTTCAAGCTGCAGAGAATAATCATATACTCAGAAATTGATGTTCCTGGGTATTCAATGCACAGGATACGACTCAAAATTGGCGACAGTGATCCAGACGAATCTTAGGCCTCATGTCGATAATCTTGACTGACCAATATGGGGAGCGAAGGGAGCTGCTGGACTCTTCTGAGTGGTGACGCAGCGAAATTTGAACAACGGTTGTAATGACGGCATCGTCGTAGTCTCATTCCCAGACGTTCGGACTCGGAGAAGATTGTATTTGGATGTAGTAGATCATAATGTCTGAAGAGCTGATAAGAATTTGTTTGATTCGGTTGTTCAGGGAACATTCCTCGATCATCAGTCCATTGGCAAACGGCCCCAAGCAATCGACGCTCGGGTTGGTTCCTGCAACGCATGGGTTCTGGACCAGTAGGACGGCGCTATCAGTCACTGTCACATGTCCGCTGATCTCCGGACCTTCATCTGACGGGACGATCCCACGCTACAAGTCGACGGTACGTTGAGTAGTTGTCCTTACAAAGGTACTTCAGCGCTTGGCCTCGACGGATTTCGAAGCCATGCAATCGAAGTCGACCAGTCGAGCTCGAGTAGCCTCCAGGGAAGACATGTCACATGTCACAGCGCAGATGACGGGATGTCAAAATGTGTCAA